>VYZT01007715.1:34218-50921 GCA_013400735.1 Pomatostomus ruficeps | reverse complement strand
AAAAAAAAAAAAAAAAAAAGAAGCAGCGGAACAGAGGAATATCCTATCCCTAGGATCAACGAAGGACCACCGGCCTGACTGGTCCTACAATACTAATGAAACATCAGTGCTGCCGGCAACTGCCGTGTCCAGAGGGGATCCTAATAACTACCATGAAAACACTTTAAAATAGTCCAATCGAGCTTCCCCTTTCTCACTGGGCCTCTGCGTTTCAGTATAAGCAGCGTAGCTAGGGCACAACCCAGCCATTCCAAAATGCAGGGAGATGTATTGAGATATACGGTATCTCAGCACTTGCTCTGATTTTTTTTTTCCTATTTGATTTTATTTTTTTTAAGTTCAAGTGACCCTTCTGGTCACCAACTTTCTTTGTGGTTCACTGTAAGGATCGCTCTCCAAGAACAAAAAAGAAATCTCCAAGCTTTGATAGAGACTCTGGATGAAATTAAGAACTTCAAACCCCAGAGTTTTGAAAAGAAAAACAGATGTCCTGTTTGTTGAGTATAAATAACTCCGTACTTGGAAGCCTTTTCTTTTACACCGCATTAATTTTTATTTAATACTGGGTGCATTTAAACTGTAAAAAAAAAAAAAAAAAAAAAAAAAGGGGNAAAAAAAAAAAAAAAAGAAAGGGGGCAGCAAAATAGGTGGGTGACAAACCTCTAAATCTTTTTCCTCTCTCGAAAGAGAAAGAAACAGGCAGACGGGAAACCCTTCATCTAGATGAAAGCGCTCAATGTGTTTCCTAGCAGACCTGGCGAGCCTGCCCTGGGCAGCGGGGAAGGGGGGAGAGGAGGGGCGGAAGGAGCGGCCGCGGAGCCCGGGGCAGAGCGGGGCGGCCCCGCAGGTGCCCGGCGGACGCTCGGTCCCGCCAGCCCCGCGCAGCGCGGAGCGGCCCCGGGCTGACTTACGTGAGCACATAGTTGACACTGACGATGCAGTGCGGGCGGGAGGAGCGGCTGTTGTGCACGATGGTGGCGTAGCTCTGCACCCACACCCAGCCGCCGTGCTTGGCCAAGAAGCGGTAGTACTTGGTGGTCACTTGCCCTTTCACCAGCACTGCGGGGACAAAGCGAAGAGAGCCTCAGCGTGGCTCCCGCCTCTGCATGTATCAGCCCCGGGAAAGGGGCGCACACTCCCCCAGAGCCCTGTGGGCGACCGGAGGGATTAGGAAACCCTCAGCGGCACATGGGGAAGCGGCGAGGACAAGGGAAGTGGAGCCCCCCGGGCAGGACTGATCTCAGTACTTGAGATCGTTGCCAAAGGCTAATCGGGGACATTGGTAGGGCTGGGGTATGTGTGTGTGTGTGGTCGGCTGCGGGAACGGGACCCCACACACCCCCATCCTGTAGTATGCCCATCGAGATTTTATTCTGTATATCTGTCTTTGGGTTTTATCTCTTCTCGTTACATTCTCTGTAAGGAAACTTACCAGAAATTAATATCCTTTTTATTCATCTATCCGTGTATTAATGTCATCATGACAGCAAAATAGAATAAAGCACATTCCCCGAACTACGCTCACTACTGCAGTCAAAATTAGACACACCGATAAGATTTGTGAGACTTGGTGGAAGTGAAACAAAAGCATTTGAATTTCACTGGCACGACATTTTGGAGTAGGAAAAAAGGGTTTTCCGAACTAGAATTTGAAGAGAACAGAGTGCCTGAGATTTGTGCAGGGCAGTTCTTAGCCTACAACCAAAAGATGAGGATGGAAAAATAGCCTTTCATTGGCAATACCCTCTGTTTGCCCCCTATGTCCAGTTCAGAATTCAGTCGCTATCTAACCTTTTTTCACTAAAATCTGGAGCAGAGAGCTGGTTTTCCAGGTTCCGACCTAGAGGTAAATCCCAACAACCCCAAAGTCCATCTGCAAAGGGAGGAGGTGCGGGGTGGGGTTTTTAACAAGAAGACCATCTCCTTACACAAGTGATGTGCGCAGCGCAGGTGAAAGGTGTCACAGCCATGGACGTGGTGGTAAAGGGTCTTCTCTATCAAGTCCTGGGGCTCGTAACCTGTTAGCTCAGCTACCCTGCAAGAGACATAAGCAGCAAATATAAGTGGGTGAGAGGACAGGAGAGGAGCCTTGGGGAAGAAGGGATGGGCTAGGAGAATAGATTTGGAAATAACCTCAGCTCTACCTGGAATCTAAGAATATGAGCTTCATGTCTAGGCTGGCCCGAAACATGAACATATTGCTGTGGAGCTTGATCTCCGTCACGGCGCTGGGCGGCAGTGAGTGGCCCACGGCGACCAAGCCAACATTTTGGTAGCAGCCGTCGAAGGGGGACATGTCCAGGCTGTACTGGCGGATCTTCAGGTACCCGCTGCAGTGAATGACCTGCCGGAGACACAGGGAAGCCTGGTGCCTACCCAGCAGGGGGGAAGGGTGTGCTGATACAGGCTTCCGTCCCCACGAAGAGGGCCCGGACAATACCCCCCATCACCCCGCCGGTGCCGATGCGGCTGCCGGGCTCCTGGGAGCCGCTGATCTGCGTCTCTGCCCCGGCAAAGCCGAACTGCTTGGAAGTCTTTGGCAGTTTTATCGGGGTTGAGGTTTTTTTCCCCATACTAGAGTTCAGCGTTGATCTAAAGCCCATTAGAGTCAACGAGATTTTTTTTTTCCACTGGCTTAAGTGGTTTTTGGCCCACCTCCTAACTGTGCTTTTATTATTCTTCTAAAAAGGAAAGACGCGGAAGTGCCAATCCAGTTACAACTTTGTAATGAAGAGTGTATGCGAGTGAGGAAAAGAGTTTACATGTGTGCGTAATGTCACATGTGTAAGATACGTCTATTATATAGATGGAGCAGGCGCAATACATCTCCAAAAAGTACCTTTGATTTCAGTATACCTCCTAATGACAGATGGCTGCTGTCTACTTCCACCCTTACTTCTCTGTTATTAAGATGTTGATTCTTGGAGTTCAGCAGATATTCTTGGTCTACGGTACATTGTGACACAACATCTCCTTGGGTTACAGGTACAACCCGCTCCTTGGCGTTGTGCAGCTGACACAGAGCAGCGAGGAGGTAGGAGAGCAGGGAGAGCTCCTTACCGAGGAGCCCCGAGTAGAACCATGGGAAGCACCCGGGAAAAACCCTTGACTGGGAGAGCTACCCCTGCAGCTGACGAATGACCTAATAAAGAAATAAATTAACCCAGGGCTCCCGTTGCACCACCTGAAAGCTGCCACAGAGACCTCAGTGGTTGTGAGAGGTTCGGTTCAAAGAGCAAAAGGGAGAAAAAAAAAAAAAAAAAGGCCCACAAACAAGCATCAAGGGGAGCTCGATTGCTTGGGTTTGGTTTTGTGGTTTGAGCTCTTCAACCTGAAACTCTGAGAGAAATGAACCACATGAAAGAGTCCTGGGCTGGGAAAACCCCCTCGAGCAGAAGTCTCACTCCTTGTTTTCTCCCCATTTTCACCGCCTTCCCAGCACAGGAACACGGGAAGGCTGGTGCGCTGGGGGGCGGGGGAGGGGGGTGATGGGGGTCCTGGCCACGGGCACGCACCTTGTAGCCCCCACAGGTCAGGCCCGCGTTCCTCTTGGCCAGGACGCACTTCATCCTCAGGAAAAAGGATCTCTCGATCTCGTACTCTGGGAGGGGGGAAAAGCAGAGGCAGGGTGAGCCACAGGCTCCGCTGGCTCTGCGCGGACCCCTGCGCGGCCCCGGCGGCCAGGCGGGGGAGGGGGCTGGTTACTTTACCCTGCACGAAGTGCGAGTGGTAAGGCTGGTGCGCCGTCAGCACCGCCGTCATCTCGTCGTGGTCGGCGGGGTGGATGTACTCGTAAATGCTGTTGCCGGTCAGCTCTACCTGTAAGAGAGGAGGAGAAGGAGGAGTAGGAGGCGGGGGTCTCATCACCGGCACCGCGCACCCTCTCCTATTGGTCGGGGGGATGGTGCAGGCAAGCACGGGGGCTAGCAGACCCCCCAGCGTACCTGCGACAAGCCCAGGTGCACCGAGGCAGTCTCTGAGATGTACATGATCTTGCCATCCGGAGCCACGACAAATATGAAACCGTCCAACGTCTGCAGAAAAGGGTTGGGAATATAAATAAACCAGTAGATAGACAGATCCATGAAATACCTGTCCCTCTGATTTCTTTCAGCAAACAGAAGCCGATGCTCAGGCTCTGATTATTCAAAAGGTTGGAAGGAAATGGGAAAGTCTTGGACAAGAATCCCTCTAAAGCTCCTGGACCCCTGAGATACAACCCACTTCTTAGAGGGGCTGAGATCTAAAATAATGCAAAATGCCTTGGAAGTATCTAAGAAGAGGTCCTTGCTACCTGGTGATTAATATGGGGGTCCCAAAAATCCTGAATACTCCTAGGCTATTTCAAATGTCACAGGGGGTTTAGTGCTTGCATATTTTGTAAGGAGAGTTTGAGTAATCAAAGGGAATCTAAAACTGTCCACTGTGTAAACAAGACAATTTATCAGGTACATTGCAGCAGACACAGGTGGAACTTCCGGGTGTACCAGGAGCAGAACAGGCCCTTCAAAGGCTACATGTGGTGATGGCCACCGATAATATTCCTTAGCATTTCAGAGCGCTCTGAGTTTACAGGCTTGTCTTACCTGATTTGTGTCTCTGCTAATTTCGGTGCCCGCTGAGCCCTTCTGACCCAGACAGCCTTCCCTAACCTGTCGCTAGAGCCTCTCCCTGCCACACCACTCTGAGCTTCAGAACGCTGATGGTCCGTGTCACCTTGTTAATAAACTGGGGGAAATCATGCTCCTGTGCCTCGGCACCCCGGGACACACACTGGGAATCCTTCGCTGTGGACCCAGTGTCAGATGATCCTGAGGCAAAGAAGCCAGAGGGACCACGCCACAGCCCCAATAAAACGCACGACATTCAATCACGGCGGTTCGCATTTCTGAAGTCGTTCCCCTGCTGCGTACCTTTCTATTAAACACTCGAACAGTTAAAAATTAGCCAAGGTGGCAATTAAAACCTCAGAAGAGAGAATTATTTCTTTAATCATTAATACCATATGGCTGTCGTTTCCAGACCAGTACCTGCAAAAGGTGGGATCCCAGTTCCCGTCCAACATTATCCAGTGGGCTGGTTCGGCTGGAGTGGCCCCAGGCTTCTCCAAGTCCTGTTATTTAAAACAAACAAAAAAGAAAAGTAGGGTCAGGAGATGAAAAATTGGCTCGTGTAGATGGAGAGGAACATTTTTTCCTTGTATACACTCTAAAACATATATACATATAATCTTTGGAAAACTAGATATTACTCCGTTGCAGATAAAAGCCTCTTTTGTGCATTTTTTTCAAGCTCTAATTCCACAGAGAGAAAAATACCCAAATACCTATTTTGAGTTAACGGTGAAGCTAATTTTTAAGACCTAAGTGAAACAGCATGCCAGAACAACATGCTTTTCAGTGCTGCCTTCGGCTTCTGGGAACTGTCCCCTTGAACTTCAGGGAAAGCGTCCTAACTTCATGATTCCTCAGACAAGTCACTGTCTGACGGCACGGACAGCCCTCCCTCCTGCCCCCACGAGGTCTATCTTTGGGATTCACCTCTATCCCCTCCATCTCTCCTTCCGCTGTTCCGGTGGGTGGGAGGGTTCCCTCTGCAGGGAGGCGTGATGTGCCTCCATAGAGCCCCTTCCA
This sequence comes from Pomatostomus ruficeps, assembly GCA_013400735.1. Taxonomy (NCBI): domain Eukaryota; kingdom Metazoa; phylum Chordata; class Aves; order Passeriformes; family Timaliidae; genus Pomatostomus; species Pomatostomus ruficeps. The sequence continues at coordinate 45,288 of VYZT01007715.1, read as the reverse complement.
GAAATTAATCTCTCTGGACTTGTCTAATGTTTTACACTCGTTTTATTTTCTCCCATGCAAAGTGAGTCGTAATAAAAGCCAGGTGAAAGTTACTTCACCGGAGTAAAACTATTCATGGACGATGTCTTTTCACGGTGTTGTTGCTGAAATAATTTAAAAGGGCAATTAAAACATTTGAGGGTTATGCCATGAAATAAGGCTCACTCTGACACGCACGAACAGTAAGATAAAGTAAAAGGGAGGGAAAACATACAAATCCTGATCGATGGCTGGTGTGCAGGTCGCAAGGGATAGGCGAAACCCGAGCCAGCGGGGTGTACCCACCCCCACAGTGCGGGTTCGGGGAAGGCAAGACCCCGTTTCCCAGTTATTTTGAGACAAACAGACGAGGTGCTGACAGCAGGCAGCCGCGGACATCCCTCGCTATTGACTGACCTCACCCAGGTGTTTGCCGGTACGAACAAAGCTAACGATTTCCTCCGCGCTGTTTGAACGGGGCATCCCAGCGCGGCCCCTGCGCGCTCTCCCCACCCCCAGAGCCGTGCGCCCCACTCATCCCCGCCTTTCCCTTCCTTCTTCCCCTTTCCTCGTCCACCTCTTCACACCAACCTTGTCTCTTCACTACTCCTACACTTTTCTCCTTCCTTCTTGACTTTATAGCCCTATAGAGACAGGAGATTCTCTCTGGACCGTTCCTCATCCTGCAGCCTCAACATGTACCAGGTCGCCATCAGAAATAGGCTCCTTCCCATTAATTCCTCCATGCCAATTAACGGGGAGCCAGCCGCCAGGATGGAGGATCATCTCCGCCCCCTGTATTCCGGAAGGAGCTGGCAAAACTTTCACAGCTTCCAGAGAAAGAGAGAAAAGCCCACGGTATGGTTGTTTTCCCCGAGCTCCTCGGAGGTTTCTCTGCTGGGGAGCCAGGACAGCCCGTTAACACTGAGGCAGCTCCTTGCCACGTCCCCCCAACCCGGAGGGAAATCTGAGTGACAGGTTTCTTTATTCGAGACTAAATCTGCACTACCCGCCTATGATTTAAGTTGCTTATTAATCGAAGTTTACGGCTCTAATTATTCTTCTCCTAAAAGGGAAAATAACTCGACCCCAGTGGGCTAATGAACAGCTCACGGGCACTGCAGGTTAACCTCCCCCGGGATGGCGGTTTTTCACGGGGCGCTGCGCTCCTTGCCATGTTTCAGGTGGAAACCCCGCGCTGCAGGGCTGTGTCTGCTCATGGTTTATTATTAAACGTTTTCACTTGTCTACCTGAACCGGCTTTTTGAAATCCTGTCACATGAGACGATCCTTTGTGCTGCCCAGATGTTTCAGCACTTTCAAGTCGGAGACTATTTCTACTCGTTGCCAATCCCAGCCTCTCCCAAATCGACGGCCTCTCCTGATGCCCCTTAAATACTGTTTTTAAAGATTGTAAGAGAAAGTCCCCTCTATTAATTTTCCCTTCCTCTCCCGTCTATTCGCTTTAACATCCAATTTCCTTTTATCGAGGGGGTAAACTGTGATTTCTTGCACTTGACCTACCGCAGAAAATTCTGCAAATCCTTTGATTGTATATTTAAAACAAAACAAGGAAATCGGCTCTCCCTTTTGCTTCAGGATTACGCTTGGAAACAAGATCTAAAGATTTTCTTGTAATTTGGAGAGCCAACAGCATAATAGCTTTGGAACAGAAACAAGCAGCTTTGTGAGGGGAAGGATAATTAATCGTTTTTAGGAAAAGGATTTTCCCAGCTAAAGTGGCCGAAAACAAAGCAAAACATGATCTATTTTGGAAGATTTCCAAGTTATGCCACATTAACCTTAGCAGATAAAATTAGCTTTCTTCCCTGCGGCCCCTCCCCCACCGCGGTCTGGTTTATCATATTTACATAAGTAGCCTTAGAAGAGATGTATCTATTATGGATCTAAGGAGCTAGCGAGCTCACATTTCATTTGGAAATAAAGGGGAAGTTTTACTGTTGCCTAATACTTGATGCATTGCAGAACCATTTTCATTTAAATACCCCCGACCCACGGATTACCTCAATGGACTGGCTGCCTGGGTTTTGTAATTTCCTGAAAATGAGATTTCGATTTATAAAACAAGAAACCAATTAGTAACCAAATGAGGCGAAGTAGATCCACTAAAATTGACCTAATCCCACAGGCACCATTTAGGTCAGTTCTTGGCGAATGAATGATGAGCAAGCGTCTAACATAAGCTCAAGGCATCATCCAGCTGTGTTATTCGAGCAGAAAAAAAATTTTAAAAATGGATCGAGCTTTTATTTCAGAATGAATTTGATACTCTTGCAAAAATATAGATTATATGCTCCTGCCTAACAAACTCTTTCACTCGAGAAACTTTTTTCCTAAGATAAACTATTTGTGCCACAGGAAACTGTCTACTGTGAGAGGGGAGAAGAAGGAAAAAAAAAAAAAAAAGGAAAATAAGTAAAAAGGAAATTTAAAAAATATAAAAGGAAAGAAAAGCATTTTATCCAGCCTATCGCTTAACGTTACCCAACAGCCTGGACCTATATTGCAAGAAACCTGCGCGGAGCGAGCGTGCTGACTCATCGCTTCTCTCAGCATGTTCCGGTAGAAAGCCACTGTGCTTTCCACATCAAAAAGCATGTCCATCGGTTTCACGGGCTCGCTACATCGGCGAGTGCCTGTGAAACGCCGTCTCCCAGCCAGCCGTGCCCACCCCCGGCACTGAGAAAGACTGTCCGCAGCGCTAGCCTGTCCCCCAGGCCGGGCATACAGCCAGAGCCGCCGCGCTCCGCTGCCTTGGCCCTGTCCTTCCTTCCCCTCATCTCTTGATTGATGCAAGCCTTGATGTCGACAGCCAATGGAACCAAGGGCTGGGTGGGCACCGTCCCTATCCAGTGGCAATACTGTTTCAAGAAGCTCCTCTGTCTTACGGAAGAGGGAAGAGATTTCTCAATCATTTCTAATTTGATCTAGGCAAAGACGGAGGAAGGCAGGCGCAGGGAAATGAGACTCCGAGAAGCCAGGGCAGCTCCTCGGCCCTGCTTGATCTTCGGGTTACTTGTCCCTCTGTGAGCATCTGCAGCGCAGAGCCCATTTCGACCCCGTCCTTTGTCTGGCAATAGCAAAGGCAGGCGGGGGTGGCCGGTGGGGGTGGGGTGGCCAGAAGATGCAAGCCCTTATGTACTTTGCTCTGATTTACCGGCTTTTAAAAGCAGTTACGGCGGTTTTCCCAGCGGACTCTCCGTCATGAAATCTCAGCGCAGTCCGGATTCACAGTAGCGGGTGACTTGACGCCCCCGTTTAAAAACACTTCGTGGAGAGCCCATCCTGAGCTCCAGACCCGCTTCTTTGGGGGCCAGACCCTGAGGGCAGCTGCTTCCAGGGCCGGGGAACGTCTGAGCACTCTTCGGTGGCTTGGCCCTGTCTGGCCGCACTGCCCCACACGGCCTGGCGAGGCACAGGGAAACTGGCTTGGAGACGAAGCCCCGTAGGCAGGGAGCTCTCCTGTTGCTGTGGATGGGCAGAAGGAGAGGCTGGGATGGCTCTCCCGGAAGCAGCCCGCTGCTGTGGGGCAACACTGGGAGCCTGCCCGACGCGGCAACTGCAGGGACTCTTCCCTAAGTCGGGTGCCACCAGGTCCATCGCGCGTTTCTCTTCCAGGAGTTCCTCAAAACTCCCTCTCCGGGCAGCGGCCCCTACCGCCCCTCTCCCAGGTCTCCCCGTCGCCTCCTGGGGGCCGCGGTCCAGGGACATCTCCGTGTGCTTTGGTTTCGCTGCGTTTTCTTTGCCCTTTTAAGACCCGCTCTATGGTTGTTAAGGAAGGAGGAGCAGCGGCTCGCTCCTCGCCAGCCGGCGCCAAGGGGGATGCTGACCCCACAGAGGGCGCAGGATGCGGGACCCCCGGTCACCTCCGCCCTGGGACTCGCCCCTTCCCCTCGGGCACCGAGGCGGGCCGGGCCCCGCAAGCCGCCCTCACCGTGCTGGGCAGGCCCAGGAGGGGCGGCCCAGGCACGGGCACCGGCTTCGTTCAACCTGCCCGGCAAAGCCTTACTAAGGGGAGCACGAGAATGTCGCCTTCGTGAGCGGCTCCTCAAGTAGCACCTTCCCTGCCTCCCACCGCCCCTCGCCGGCCCTTCTGCTGCCTTAAACAAGGGACAAGCTGGGCACGGGAACTGTTTGGGAAGCGGGAGACAGGACAGCTCAGTCCCCATCTCCCACGCGGTCATTCTCCCTCGCTGTCCAGGAAAAATGACAACATCTCCGGGAGTCGCGGGAGCAGAAGCTGCACGTCCTAGTCACCGGCAAGCCAAAAGGCAACTGGATGTTGTATCGAGGAATTAGCTTGATTCGATTAACCATTTAATTAAACCGTCTACCGCCAGCAATCCGTTCTGCCATCGCCTAACGCCCGACAGAGCTGATTTCCCAGTTAATTTAACAGGCAGTGGTTAATGATAACTCAAAATCTCGGGCAAATGAGGCTTCTGTGAAGGACTGGGTCGCTGTCGGAGGGCTCAGATGGAATAGAGTAAGCTATGCTAAAAAAAAAATCTGCTCATTTCCACTGCCTGCGGATGCCATTAGCAAGGTTTCGTAAGATTTATTATCTCGGTAAATCACACATATTCATTTGAAGCAGAGATAAGTTAGCATCCCTCTTTGTTTATAAAATAATAATAACAGGGAGGAAAAGCCCTGTTGACTAAACAAACATCCCTGTTAAGGAAATGTTAGTGGAAATACTGCTTAGGCTGTTTCACTATAGAAAAAAATACGAGGATTTTGGCACACACGGGGTAGCAGAATTGCGCTTTGAAATGCAAAAAACCGGAGCCATGTCCAAATTGGAGAGAGGGGAAAAAAATCAGGGACATTTTCTAGGACCAACTACTTATTCCTTTCTCCAGAAGACTCAAATTCAAATAGCCCTTATTTCTAAGAAATAGGGGAAGGAAGGATTTGCACCAACGCACACGCTGTTTATATGCAAGTTGAAAAATATCCTCCAATATGAAAACCGTCGTAAGTTTCCAAAGGAAATATGATTTCTTTCCCCACTCTTCTCATTAAGTATTCTTTCCAAAACATAAATCTGGATTTTTTTTTCAACGATCCTGCTAGTAGTTTAGTTCTGCTCTTCACATTTTAAGTTAACATCAAAACTGGAATTAAACAGAGATGCAGCGTGAAAACTGCTGCTTAAATGAGAAAAACTTCTGTAAGAAAATAAACATTGAAACCTAATGCTCAATCATTTCCCTTTGCAGCAAGAAAAACAGCATTAAATCACCTATCCACGTGGGAAACGGATTCTTTTTTCCCTGTTGATCTCTTCCCCCTTTAAAATAAAACAAGGTTAAGGGTTTCAATATTGAAATGTTAACCATCCTGATTCGGCGAAAGTTTATGTAAACGGAGCCTCTGCTTTTGTCTCGAAACGCAAACGCCTTTCCTCGTCAAAATGATCTATTCCCACTAGGACAATCTGCAAAACCTCTTTTGCCTCTCTGGTCGCTTATGGAGAATATGACCTTTAAAATATTCCTAACAAAAAAGAAAAACAAAACCCAAACAAAAATTATTTATTGTTCCACCTGGATTTTTTGTTTGGGTTTTATTAATTTTTTTCTCCCTTTCTTTCTGGATACTGCCAAAGGTCAGTGAAGAATTACCTTGAAATAGTAATAGTGATCACATAATTTTTGGCGGAAAATTATTTTAGTCCTTCAACACCCCGGAGATTTTTCTACCTATTTTTTGTGTCTACGTTACTTACCATTAATGATTTAAACTGAAATATTAGTATTTATTTATAATGAACGTTAGATCGGGAATTAATTTATTAAGAAGTTCTCCTTGAAAAAACAAACAAATAAACAAAACCCCCTTAAAACTCTTCCTTAATGTCCTCAGAAATTTGGTAGATATTCACTCTTCCCAAAGCTGTCTGATCACTGAAAAGTGGTATAGGTCTTATACGCTTTCTTCTCCTGAAGAGAAGTGTTCTAGTACTGAAAGCAAGAAACCTACGTCGCTGAACACTTTTCGTCCTTGACAGTTTTAATCTGCTGAAGAGCTAATAAAGTGAAATTAGGGGTAGAAAGAACAACCCAGGCGTTTCAATAACTTGTGAGAATTGCACAGCCATTACGAGAGAGAGAGCATAGAAAAATCTCTGCCTGGTTTGTCAAGTTTGTCCACTGCCACTGCCTTGGGCTTAGATGTCTGGAGGTGAGAAGGAAACCCCACATGTTTATTTTGTGTGTGACTCTTCTGGCATTTCACACCCAGGAAACTCTTGTTTCCAAAATGAACCCGAAATCTACCCACCTTCTTTCTCTACAGGGACCTTCTAGACACAAAAATATGCAGACAAGCGCACACCGATTCTCTCCGCCCTGTCCCCAGCCCCGCGTGTGCGCGGCGATGAGGAGTGTATATCTTTCTGTACGTGATTATTTACAACCAACTCGATGCAAGTACTCTCTGGGCAGATGGAAATTCACTCTTGTACCGGGAAGAGGGGGTGTGAGTTACTCGGGAAGTGCAGCTCGCTCTTACGGGGACAGTGTTTCTCTATCCTGACTCCTCCAAGATCACTTTAAATGTACGACATGACACTCTGCCGTGCTCCCGAGCCTCCTGCTACCCATCTCCAGTGTTTTAGCCAACTCATCGGGTCTGTCCCGATGCTTGTATCGTTTGCCTCCCCAGGGAAATGCAAGCAAACGGACCCTCATTACATCCATCCGACATCCCAACCCTGCCTCCTCCCTTCAGAAAGACTTCTCCTTTCCGTGCGTCATTTCCCCGGCTGCCACTACTTGTTCTCCCTTCCCAGAGAAATGATGACTTTTTTTTTTTTTCCCTGGATGGGGGCACTGAAAACCAGGATAGATGCCCTCTTTCTTTCCTCCCTCCTCTCCGCCGCAGCCGGACAAGCACAAGCACACCCGCACCGGGAGCCCAAGCTGCTCCGCCGTGTTCCCGGAGCCCACTGCGCCCTCCGGGGTTCTGGGGAAAATCACCAGGGCTCGGCCCCTGCCCGGCGAGGCACAGGCGCAGCGCCGGGAGCCGCTCGTGGGCGCCTCGCTCGTGTTCAATCGCGGCGCGGGCGAGCGCAGGGAAACCCACGAGGCCGGGGACGAGCCGGGCCGCACTCCCCACTCCCCGCCTCCTCGGAAGTACGTGGAAAGGAGAGGGAGCCCGCGTGGGACCGCGGGGAAGCCGCCCGGCCCCAGCCCGCGTTGCGACCCCGCTCTCGGGCTGGCCCTGCGCGGGGATGTGCGGCTCTGCGCGGCCCGGGGGATGGGAGGCGGCGGTCCCGCGTGGGTCTGCGGTCCGCTCGGCGCCGGGCCTCCCGCGGCAGCGCCTAGGAGCGCGAGCCCTCTCGAGCCCACTCCCTGCCTTTCGTACTAATGCGCAGTTTGCCTTTAATGAGGCTGCAAAGGCTCCGCTGCCCTCGAGCCCCGCTCAGTCGCCCCCGCTGCCTCCGCATTCAAATTAGCATCTGCTGCGGCCGGCAGCGGCCCCGGCCCCGGCGCGCTTCGCCACACGGTTCCCCAGGGCATTCAGGCATCCTGCGCTGCCACCGAGGGACGGGGATCAGCTATTCTTCTCTTCCCATGATTACTCACAGCCTACAAGCAACACCATATGCTTCTTCTGATCAAACAACCCGCTACATAGGCACCAGTAATTGACGAGACCTGCTCGAAATCACGCAGAAAGGTAGCCTACTGAGACCGCAGGAGTTGACAAATCATTGCTAATAATCCTTTTAGGAACATCATGGGCATCAGGGTTTGCAATAGCTTTATTTTTATAAAGTATGTGCTGACAGTATAAAGGACCACTCCGTCTCCTTTGAAACAGAGGACTGTCCCGCATAATGATCTTCAAGGTGGCAGAGCAAACAGAAGAGGAAAGTGGTTTGATGAAGACTTTAATTATTATTTTTAAAGGTTTCATTTAACCCCTTCTTTGGTTAGAAGTGACTCGAAGATATGGAAGGTTGTTTAAAGAAATTACTGTAAAATGCACTAGATTGGAAATTACTGCTTTGGACTTTAGGTATAAACGTTCATATGTAACGTGGGGCGGGGGGGTGGTGGATTACCTCCCCCAGTCCAAATGACTGCCACGTTACATATTTGTTTTAAAAAGTAGAATTAGTACCAATAGTCCACAAATTTAACCGGGAGGGAAAAATAAAAAAACCCTCAAACCATCAAACCACACAAAACTAAAACAAAACAAAACCTGGCCCTATACACACTCTTGATTTGTAAAAAATACAGGCCAATTGAGTCGACATACAGCTACAAAAACCACATGGGGACATACGTGTATTACCTTGTTTCTTATGTATACCCACTTTTCAACAAAAGACGCAGCGAATTTTGTATTGGGCGGGGAAAAAAACCAACTCGATACTTTTTCTTTCATACAGACTCCAGCTTAATCGAGTTTATCTAAAAAAAAGTTCGTGATTTTTTTTCGCCCCCTACATCTTATAAAATCAATAGAGAGAGAACAGGGAAGAACTTTATTCTGACTCTCTTAACTTTGTGTTGTTTGTTTTTCTTGCCAGTCGATCTAGAAGCCCAACGACGGTTGCTTTAAAACCTAATTCTATTTAAAAGCAAGAGACACTCCAGGACGCTTAAGTGTTCTTTTGCTAGACAGGCATGTTTTTGCTGCCGTGGAAGTCAACGTGAAGTTTACTGTTGCCTGTCGAGGAGAATCACATCGAGGCTGGGACACTGGTTTTGCAGCACTGGGTGGGCAGAGGGATTGAATATGTCTGGGTGCAAAACTCCTGCTAAAATTTTCCTAGGTCGATTAACGCCCTCAAACTGCCCCAGTGATCCTCAGAAAGAGACACAGCACACTGATGATGTGATTCAGTGTGCTCGACTTATTTATTTAGCCTGGGTGTGAGCCTGCCTGCACGCGTGTCCTGTACCTGTACACCGCACCTTTCCTCGAGAGCTGAGCTAAGGCTTTAGGACTTTGCATAGACTTATGTAAATATTTACCCATATACTAACTCCCCCTCGGAGAATGACTATGAATAGGGGTGAATCATGTCCTCTTAGGCCACGCGTGCTCTTGGTGGGGGATGCACATTGGGCTGGGAGACTGGGGGAAAAGAAAACCCGGGTTTGCTTTAGCAGAACACACAGCAGAGCTCAGTGCCTTCAAGTGTTGACAAAAGCACCGTAAGCCTCCAACCAGACCTGTCACAGGAGCTAAAGGGAAAGTATTTACAACAGACAAAAGTGACAGTGGAGGGCACCCTGTCTCCGAGCACACCACCACATATGATTGACCTCTTTTTCTTTCTTTTTTTTTTTTTTTTTTTTAAACGTAAAAGTGATAAATAACACCTGGATCAGAAAGAAAAGTGAAGCGAATAGGCATTCCCACCTACCTTCTGGAAAAACCACTCTCATTTTTAAATAGCTGGTGGTGAGTCTGATTATGGATGCTTTGTCCAGCTGAGAGGTGATAGCGGAGGGCAGGGGTAGTAATTTAGCCAGTTCATAAAATTCACTGTTTTCTTTCTCCCGTCTAGTCCGGGCAGCATTTTTTGACTTCTCTTTCATCGTGTTTTTTTCCCGCTTCCTTGCTACAATTTAAACTCCAGAGATTCATCCAAAGGTGGAAGGGAAACTCATCCGCAATTCATCTCTCCGGAGCATCAGGCGGTGATTCTGAGCGCGGCCATTACTCAGAGAAACCGTTCTGTTGTGTAAAATGCGAACAAGTATTGAAGAGTAGAGGTGTTCTTAAAAAATATATAAAAAGTATATATTCTCTGAAAAGCAGAGTCAATTGGCTGGGAAAGGCATTTATCCAATGCAGCTCGGCACTCCAAGCAACTGCATTAAAAGAAAAAAATAAAAGCTAGAAGATTGAGGCACCAGACAGCAACCAAACAACGTATTTCTGGCCTTTTTTCCTACTCATGGCGGGCAGCATAGCTCCTCAGAAGAGGGTCATAGTAATCCCGTTTTTTCCCGTGATCCGTTGTCAATCCGAGGCCCGAAACGCACGGCCGCGGGCTGCCTCCCAGGGCGCTGGGTGACTTCCCAGGATCCTCTCTCTGTGAAGACAACAGCAGTCCTGGGATGAGAGAGCCGGTACACGCCGCCGCAGCGGAGCCGCGAGAAATAATAATCAACAACCAGCCTCCGGCGGGTGTAGTATTTTCTCCCACCAGAGGGGAAAGAAAAAAAAAAAAGTGTATTTTCCCATCTAGAGCGCCCGTGGAGAAGCCTGCCCCGCACTCTCCTCCCACAGCCCTCTCACTTCCCAGCCCAGGTGTGCACTGCATGACCGGAACGAAAGCACAGCCGAAACCAGTCCGCGGCCCCCAGCGTTACCGGGTTTGGAGCTGCCGGGGCTGCGCCGTCCCCTTCTCGCTCCCTCGGGCCGGCACCGCGGCGGCGGCCAGACCTCCCCGCGCTCCGCGCTGCCAGACCCGTAGTGAGGGATACATTTCCAATCACGAAGTATTTATGCTTCTTTCCCTTTCTTTCTTTCTTTTTTTTTTCTTTTGAATTTCCTCTCTTCTCGGCTACTGTACTCATTCCTCGGCTGAAATCGGGGGGTGTCTACCTCAGCTGCACCCCAGCCAGGGGAGACACACTCTGCCCAGCCCTGCCCCGAGCCGGAATCCACCCAAACATCACATTTTTTCCAACCAAGTTATCTTTTTTTTTTCTTTTTTTCTCCTCATTTTCACCGTGGGGAAGCGACCTACAGCCTAGCCCCGCACATCACTGCGGTTCTTCTCCGAGGCTGGCAGCTTGTGGTGGGTTGTGATCTTCTTTTTACCTACCTTGAATCCCTGAGCCCGGCAGCCTGCAGAGAGCTCTCCCGGGGTGAGGAGCCCAACTCTTTAATTGGCTCATTAATGGCACGGGGAAAAGTTTGCGCCTGTCACTGCTCCTCGCACCGATGGGCAGACAGACATTGCCGCCTCCCCATCCCCTTTATCGGCTCCCCGGCTCTCCGTCTCACATAACGAGGGGTGGGGTGGGGTGGGGTGGGGTAGGGTGAGGT
>VYZT01007715.1:1159-32462 GCA_013400735.1 Pomatostomus ruficeps | reverse complement strand
CAGCGAAGCCTGTAGCTCACCGAGGATTCTCTTTCCCCGTGTACCGGGTTTCTTCCCGGCAGCCCGGGTGAGTGTCAGCGTCCGCACCGGTTCCCCCCGTGGTCGAGGCCCGAAGACTCGGGCTCGGCGAGCCGCTGAGCAGATTTTGAATGTATAAATGCTACGGTAGATAAAGTACATGCTGTGAAAGGACCAGCGGCCGAAGGGCAGTTACTCAACTTTGAAAGTTACAGCAAATCTGGACAAAGTCACCTCTCTACAGAACCACGAGCGCGGGGTCAGTACGCTGGGGACATTTCCCAGCAGATTTCAGGAGGCGGTTCCCGAATGATGGGAGAATTTGGCCGTTTCAGACACATTAACCTTGTTTTCCTTCGTCAAAAACAAGTGACTTCTGCAAGCGGGGATCAGACTTGGCACTGCCCCATTCCAGCTGTACCGGCAAAGGCAGCCCGCATGGGGTAAATTCGTGGTTTTCGTATCAGCCGAGAGCCCGCTGCCACCGGCCCCGGTGAAGCCCGTCTGTCCCGACAAAGGAGTGCGTGATGCTGTTGAACAAATGAAGCGAAAGCACCCCTGCGGGATGCCCACACCGCGGCTGCTCCCCTGCGTGCAAGCCGTGGGAGCGGAGCTGCGGGCAGCGAGCGCACCGGCGGCGCGGCGCGGACACCTGCGGGCCGAGGGTCCGAACCCCGGGGCGCACGGCGGGTCCGGCCCCTCCAGGCGGGAGAAAGGCACTCCGGCTGCCTGAAGCAGATAGGTATCTGTGGTCAGTTCTGATGCAGTTATTCTCGGGCGAGAATCTCCTGGAAAACAGATAACACTGGAAAATTGAATAAACAGGTACTGCAGTGCAATTTGATTTTAAAAGGCGCATAATAAAATGGTGTATCTGAAGAAAGGCTGAGCGAAAACAAAGCGTTTCACAGACAGGTTTCCAACTATAGTAGAAAACCTGTAGGCAGACATAGTATGCAGCGTGTATTGCAGCATGTGTGCGTGAGCGTATGTATGTGTGTGCGGAGGGGGAGGGGGGAAACTGTACAAATCAAAGCAGGGGAACATAAAAAAAACCCCTACTGGACCATTTCCCTATAGAACAGATCAGATCCAGTTTCTTCTCCAGCACAGTCGGACGTATTCTGATGTATTTATTAGTTTATGAATCTGGATGCCTTTAATTATCTTCCCTAAAGAATAAGGTGGCAATTTCTTACGCAGAGAGAAAAATCTCTTCGCACGTAAGCCACCACTTACACACCGCTTTCATTAGTGAATTAACGATGCGGGTCGCTCTCCCGTTTTTTAAAAAAAGAAAAAAAAAATCGGCCTGGTACTAGTTACGGGCAGATTTCCACACGCCGAACTTCCCTCATCTTTGTACCGGCGAGAGACGGGATCCGACGTCGCATGGACCCTCACGGCCGAAGGGAGAGCCCAGTCACCGATTCATCGCCTGTCCCCGAGATGTGGTTCACTCGCCCAGCCCCGGGAGTGCCTGAGGGACTGCGGGCGCTTGGAGACCGAGACTGTTTTTATCAGAACCCAGTAACTTCAGACACACGCACTTGGGTACCCTGGTGAATTGGAGTGTGATGTGAATTTTCATCCATGCCCTCATCAAGGTTTTATTGACATAAATATACACGGCAAATGCTCTTTGAGACCATTCAGAAGTAATTAATATGTTTTAACTGATCTAGATCTTAACCTTCGAGATTCAAGCCATGCTCTACGTACTTTATTCCTGCACTTTTGCTAATGTTATTAGGATGTTCGGGGCAGCAGAACAAGGAGAAAGCCGATTCTCTAACACAGGAAATAGTTAACAGACCCTTGGATAGCAGTTCTTAGATATAAGCGTTTCTGAATGCATTTCTTAAAAATAATTACGGAAACATTGCAAAATTTGAGTAATCGACCACTAGCATGATTGTTAGTTATTTTAGGCAACTCCTTCAAACAATTTTTGGCGATATATATCCGTGTTAAGAGATACTTTGCAAGGAAGAGAGACACTTCTCTTGACTACGCACTCTTTTCAATTTTATTGTTTTTGGCATAAATGTAACGAGATGATTTATATTCATTTTTCCAGGGGAGGCAGAGGTCAGTACCTTTTAGCCCTTATCTTATTGAATACACTCTTGCTAATGATCGGAAGTCAAGCTATTTTACTGTGACGCGGAGCAGCGAATGAAAACATAAACTGAATATGAAGAAACACTAAAAAAATCTACTTCATGGCTAGTAACAGTTATCTCAATGGATATTTTCCCTTATCTTCTGCATTTCCAAAGGAGCCTGATACACTGAACTCCCGAACCGAGCTGAAATGCCCTTGTCAGGGATGAGAGGTTCGGGAACGACACGGGACTGGAACTTTGATGAAATTACAAAGTTCAGAAAGTGCTTCCTGCCCTCCCTGTGCCTTCACGGACATCCTGCCTAGCTCTGATAGTCCTTTCTGCTGCATCGGTGTGCGTTATTTCCCTCCTGCTCCCGGACGGTACCGGCGGTCCGGGCGGTCCCGGCCCCCCTCACCTGCTCGGGACTCCCCCGGCCCCACGGCCGGAGGCGGAGCCGAGACCCGCACCCAGTGCCCTCGCTGCGCCCCTCGGGGCCTGCAGCACCCTCCCGGCGCTGCCTGGAGCCCACACCCGAGCAGGGCTCGTCCCCTTGGGATCTCTCTCCCCTTCAGGTCGCCACGGCGCTATTCCTCGCGCTCCTCCTGGCGGAGGCGGGGACCCGAGGGCCGATGGCGGCAGCGGCTGGGGACGCAGACAGCCGGGCTCCCTCGCGGCGCTCCTTCGTGGGTGGGAAGGTAGGGCCGGGATGCCGGTGCGCTCCCGCCCCGCCGAACCCCTGCAGCGTTTCGGGCGAGACTTCCCGGAGGCCGAGGGCTTTGTTCGGCTGCGGGCTCTCTGGAAGCTCGGCAGCGGCTTCCCCGCGCTTCTCTCCCCTTCCTTCCCTTCGCTTTCCTTCCCCTGCTCCCCGCTGCCCTCCCACGGCCGCGTGATCCGCAGTGCCCCACCATCCCCAGCACGAGCGCGCCGGTGGCGCCAGCGCTCCCGCAGCGCTCCTGCAGCGCTTCCCGTCCTCAGCCCGTGCCCGCGGGCCCGCACGACGGGCACACGGCGCGCAGCACCGTCCCAGCGCTGTCCCGCCGCCCCAGCCAGTGCCCCCTCACCAGCGAGGGGCCCGGCGAAGAGAGGGGCCCGCACGATGCCGACCACCCACCCTCAAGTTTCTACTTTCACTTGCCTGGGGTCTAATCTGCCCTCCTCACCCCTAAAGGAGAGGGGGTCTGAGCTTTGCAGGAGGCGATGGGGAGGACATGTCCTTTTCACGCTATTTTATCTGTTTCGGTGTGCTAGGTTGGGTTTCACTGTCCCAGTGTCAGTCAGGGAGCGTCCTTGCGGGGACTTTGCCCAGGTACAGGGCGACTGCAGGCAAGGTAGGGGAGCTGCCCCGTGGAAGGGGATACTCTCTTCGGGAGGGTGGGCTGCCCCAGGCCTCAGGTAGAGTGTGGGACCCGCACTTGTTCCCGTATGCTGGTGGAGCTGGAGCTATGTCAGGCTGCCTCCAAACCCTGGCTATCACTGAAACCTCCTTTCCTAAGGCCTGGCTTTGATTAGCAAAGAAGTTATTTCACTAGTCGGGGGGAAATCTGTCAGCAGAAGCCTGTTTAAATTTCAGCACCCCAAAGAATAATGCTTAAAATAGTGGGATCCGTTCCACAGTCTGTTCTTACTATCAACCTGATAATTAACAGGTCACAAATAGACTTGTATCACTGCTTTGTTTCAGTGGAGAAGAGCAGCTTAATCCGCCTTGAGGACACACTTCACTTTGAAATAACACATGCCAGTTTCAGACGAAATCAATAGCAAGAAGAACCACCCCCCTCTGTTGCTCTGAAACTCTTGTCTTCAGCCTCCTATTGCCTCAGAGAATAGGCTTAATCAGACCAAAAAAGGAGGAATGCAGAGTGTGAAGCTGCCTGACAGCTCTGGAGCTGGAGTCCATTCCACTTGGTGTGTATCCCAATCATTGTGGTGCTTATGGCTTTGTTGAAAGTCAAGGTGGGGAGCATTCCCTGCATGGATTTTAATAGGATCTTTTCTTGTTTTACTCTCATACCTGCTTGTGGTTGCAAGTTTAATTGTTTTTATGAGCATTGCACACTAAGCTGGGAACAACCTCTCCATTGCTGAACATTTTCTGAATTATTTGGGCGCTCTGCAAGCCTGTCACTACTCTCCTCTGCATTCCCCACGTGGTGAATAGGTGCCTTCAGAAATAATGTGGAGATGATGTCTTTGAGTAAAACACTGTGGGATCAATTGCTTGGGGGCATAGGGAAACAACACCAGACTTGTAAGCATGAGTCCAGCTTTAACGTCTTTCAGACTATGCTACATCTGCTGCTGAGGAATAAGCGGGTTTCCCAGGGCTTGGCACATGCCAGTGATCAATATTTTTTTTTATTTAGGTTTAGCCTCAGCTGTTGAAATGTTTTGTCCAAACCCCGATTTCTGACTATTATTCACTGATAGTGGGACTCCATTTACACGTGGTGGCTGGATGTACCCAGCAGAAGCTAGAGCCCATTAAAAGGACAGTTTCCCCACAGCACCTCTCCTGAGAAGTGTCCGCTACTTGCTGCTGGAGGAAGTTCCAGGGCTTGCTTGCTCTGTGTAATTAGTTAGATTTAGATGGTAGATGAAAAAGGAATTGGCATTTCTTTGGTCTGGCAATGGCTTAGTGATGTTAAGGACACATTTTTGAAATGTGCCAAAGCCTTAGGATGTACTGGAGTCAGGATTAATTTTGGCTTCAGCACAAAATGCTCCTGGTGCATGGCTCAACCCTACCACTTGTTAGAGCAGACACAGTGGAGAGTGAGGAGAAGACTCTGGATGTCAGGTCCCTGAGTGCACAAAGGAGCCTTAATAGCCCTGACCAGCCCCACCTGGCAGCTCCCTTCTCTGCCCTCAGTGCTTGCCTGAGTCAGGCCACAGTGCCACTGCAGCTATGCCTGTACCTCCCTAGGGAATGTGCTGCACTAAACCCTGCCCCACAGGCTGGCTTCCCACCTTCGCCTTGGACCTGCCTTGCTGCTGTGGACTCACCTGATAACTTTGGCTCTGGCCTGAGCCTGGCTGCCATCCTTATGCCAGCCCTATTCTCCTCACTCAGGTAACATGGGGTGGGCCCTGGCTAGTGAGGAATGTCCCGGCTGTCACACTTGGCTTGCGGTTCTCTATCCTGGCCCCACAGCCCAGCCCTCGTTGTTTACTGACACTGGGCTTCTTCTATTCATTCGAGGGCTCCAATGGCCTATTCTGCTTTCCCTCTAGGGCAAAGGATTCTCTGTCCCTAGCCTGCTTGCCTATGTTCTTTTGCTTTTCCAAGGGTAGTGTCTGTCTCAGAAACTGTCGCACTCCAGGGACCCTCCTGAGAGATGCCTCAGACCTCTCCATAAGCCTGTCTGTAGTTATGGGACCTTAGAAAACACAGGGTTAGAGAGGGAAGGGTGTTGCATGGTACAGAGCTTCCTTTGATTCTCTAGTAGGAGTGCATCTTTTGAATTGGAGAGATGTGAATAAGGGCCCAAAGTTCCATAAGACATTGGACTTGCCTAAGTTTGGGTATAGTTCAACTGCTAAAGGGTGGGAGGGGAACAGAGTAGAAGGTAAAGGCTTCACCCAAAGCTTACCTGCCACTTTTCCATATAGGAAGGTTATGCAGGATGCTCTGACTGCCTTGAAGGGCTGGGGGCTCCACAGGGGTGCAAGAATGATTCTGCCCAGATCAGTTTATGAGGCTGGGACCATACAATATAAGCTCTTGAAGGCAAAGGCTGTGTCTATCTCCATACAGTGCAGATCACAATAGGATCTTGTTTCTGTTTAGGGCTTCCAGATGCAATGCAAGTCAATGTCTATAGTAAACAATAATATTAATAATAAGTATTAACATGCCAAGCTACAAATCACTGGCATAGTTTTCCAATATTGCTGGTTGCTTTCCAGTATTGTCCTCCAGCTCCACTGCAGTGCATTGTATACAAAAGAATTGAAACCCAATAATTGGCGTGTCAAGAATTTGAAGGCATGATTGCATGTTTGCTTTTGAAATCCATCTATTGAAACTGACATCACAACAAGTGAGTTCATTGGCCTAATAAACCATGCATGCACACACTGTTCTGCATCCCAGGACATCAGTAATTAGGCTGGTAATGAGGCTGCTGTTGCATGGAATAACCAATATGAAAGTGTTAAAAGTTAAGCATAATGGGAGAAAAATGTAGCAAAAATGTAAACAGTAGACATCAGATATGACACATATTTTCACTTATGGGAAGACAGCTGAAAGGAAGGCTTTAGCTATAATTTGTTTTCTCTGCTTTACTGAATCTATAAAAAGTCTAAAATTATTTTGTTCTTCTGACCACAGTAACGTAGCTTTACACTTGAAACAAAAATACAGCTTTAAATTTAGATTTTAATTTCATGTCTTATTGCAGACACAGTAGAAACTTTACACTAAAATAACATTTCTTATATAAGCCAGCTCCTTTTGTGCTACTGAAAGAAATAATAATGAGAAAGTATTCCAGCAGGAGGAGCTGGTTTAGAAGCAAATGGATTCCATGGCAACTCCTGACTCTACATGACACCTAATAACTAGCATTTATGTTGGAAATTGTCTGTGTTATCTTGTACACCAGATCTGATCTTTTTATAGGGTTTTCCCCTTATTTTAAAGCAAAAAACCTGTAGGGTGGTGGTTTTTTTAAATATAGATCCAAAAATAAGCATGAAATAATATGAGTTTGTCTGTCTCAAATGTGTGCTCAGGCAAGTTGTTTTAAAATGGATTTAATTTTTAAAAAATTATTTCAGAAATAAAATACTTGCTGGGAAATGTATTGATCTGTCAAGGGAGGAGCATTATGGGAAGAGAACACTGGAACTGTGTACATTTTGACATCATGAGATATCCATATTCAACAGTTTGATACATAATACAAGAGGATCCAACTGAATCAGACCAGTATCTTGGTTCTCACAGTGCTGAATGCACCAGGGGAATCTTGTCATGGGGCAGCTGGAGAATAACCCAGTCCTATGGGCATCCTGTCAGCCAGTCTGACTGATTTATGATCTGAAGAATGTGGATTTATATCCTTCTCTGCCATGCTCCAATCTAGTGCATGTGTGGGGCCTAACAACTGCTGTTACTCGAGTGTGGAATATTTGAACCTGCTATTTTATACCTAAATTGAAAGAAATCTGTTCTTAAACTGTCACATGATAAGCAACCTTTGCCTTTGACTGTTTCAGTGCTACTTCATGGCTGAGAGAACATTAGCTGAAATTAAACCTGGAGATTCAGATGCTTCGTGGCCTGGCTCTTTTCAGCCAGTTATTGCTTGAGGGTCTCAGATGGTAGAAGAGCATAGTCTAGACTTCGAAAAAAGTGTGTGTCTCCTGTGGTCAAATGAAAGCTGATCCAGGTTTGTGAGGTTCATTCCTCTTTGATGTGAGTGAAAGAACAAAGAAAGTGGGGCTGAAAAAAGCTCTCCTGGTTTTGTAATTGTTTGGCCAGGAACAAGTGGGTTCTAAGGTGCAGAAGTGAATGGTGGCCAAAACAAGAAAGATGAAAGTCTCAGGGACAGTCTAATCCTATTGCTTCTATATTTACATATTGGTACCTTTTGAAGATGTCTAAGACCATTTAATTTTTGCCCGAGGAAAGGAGTGCTTTTTCCCTCTTCCTGTCCATACCGACAAGATAGGTCTAAAACATGGAGTAATCATTCAAAACATAGAATAATGGTCAGCACATATACTAAATGGATGGGTAGAGAATGTATCTTGGTTTAGCTAATCTTTTAGTGTAACTTACTATTAGATGCTGGCATGGAGTTCTTTGAACAGAGAGCCTGATCTGGCACAAAGGTATTTGTGACCAGCACTCAGGATCAAAACCAAACTACCCTCAGAAGGGTAGTAACTGATCATAAAGTAAGTGTGATTTAAAAAAAAAGAGATAAGGGTACATTCATACTTTGGGAACCAAATTGAAGATAAAGGCATAGAAATAGAAAATACAGACAGCCCAGAGAAAGTTGGTCTGAGTAGTAACAGCAGTAAGAAAATAATTTTTAAAATTGTTTAGGTGTTTGTGTTTATTTTTACCTACAAAAGAGAAGTAAGTATACCACAGACAAGAGAAACAAGGATATAAATAAAATAAAAGCTATACTATACAGATTGGGAAACTGAAATGGAGGTGAGGTGAAGGCTAAAATGGAAGGGACATCATAGATATGGGAAAGGAAGAACAAGTAGGAAAAATAGAAATTTCAAATAGGGAATTACTTGATTTATCCTTCTTTCTGTACTTTATTACATGGCAATTTCTCATAGCCTTAAGTTTTTTGGTTTGGAGAAGGTACAACAATTTTGCATTGATGATCTGAGCTGGACAGAGATTCTTACATGAAAATATAAGTGGCAGATAAAAGAATCAAATCATGATTGTGGACAAAGTATGGTTGTTGTTCTTATTTATTATTGACTGTTCAATTGCAGAAAAAGAAAAGGATGTAAGTAAAGAAATGAAGCAGTAGAAGTTAATTTTAAAGGAGATTGTCTTCTCCAGTTACGCATAAACCTGATGCATAGACAGGGCTCTGATTCCAGGCTCCTTTTTGCTCTTTCAAAAGTTCAAAGCAATATTTCTCTTCTGAATGTTAGTTTTAATGGGTTCTTGCCCTCCTTCAGTAGCAGTGGCACCAGTAACTGCTAACTTCAATGGCTTGTTATTTTCATATTGGTAAGTAACTTGTTCATGTTACTAAAATGTTTATGTGTATTATATATATACATATAAAATCCTACCATGAATCTATTCTTCCTTCCCTGAGAAATGTTGATGTAACTGACTCTGTTTTATTAATGTCACATGCTATACTTCCAAATGCAAGGAAATGGACCATTTTAAAATGTAGACTACTTCTTAATATCAAGTTGGTGAGATATAATATGAGAGATCCAAGTGCAGGGGTGTAAAATGGAAAGAAGTGCATATGTAGTTTATAAAATTAAGACTATACACTTTTAGGGATATAGTTAAGAAAGGCTTTTGAAATAGCAAGAATCTCACCCCAAACACACCCAGAACAGAATTCAAGACGTGAAGTGCTTAAATTCCCCTATCTGGTGAACATGAAAAATCTGGTGTCTCAAAAGAGACTGGATAACTGCATGTGAAGAGGGAAGCATAGCACAGAGATGGAACACAGAAATGTGACTTACCTTTGGTACCTTGCCTAAGCCTACATGAGATATGCTTGTCTTTTTGGAATATGTTACATGGAACTTGCCCCTGAAATAGAGACTTCCTGTTTTTCAGAATGAGGCACAGGGCTTGTGCTTTCTTATTAAAAAATTGGCTGTATTCTACTATCCCATCTGTTCCCATATAAAATTATTTTCTTCATTTATTTTTTCTCTTTTCTGAACACGTTTTCCCCTAGTGTGCCCCAGTCACCAGGTAAATACTACAGGATGCTTTTGTGGAAGCTGTGCCATCATACAAAATTATTTGGTGTAATGAAAGCAGATGAGATAATATAATAAAACCAAGCAGGACTATTGCCTCACAGCAGCCCTATCTGCAGGACTCAAAGCTCTGTCTCTCCTTGGAAAGGGGATTCTTATCCTGTTTTTATCATTAGGGGTATTTTTTCCATATAATTTCATATTTTCATGGTCATGAGTTGTTAGTCTGTTCCTGTAAAGTCAATGGTTCCTAAGAATTAAATAACTTTAGGGCATTACCTACCTATCCAATTCAAGAAAATACAATTTATCCCTGAATTAGAAATGTTATAAAATCTGCAGCTGTTAATCTTTGAGTCCTAGGTTTGAGTGAAGGATTAGATAATACTAATCCTGCTGTCTATTCACCAAATCCTTTGAAAGTAATAGCAGAAACTAAATTTAATCTACTAACAATATATGTTGGGAATGTATTTCATCCTCTAGTCTCTGAAGCAAAAGGGCAATGCACCAGGAGAAAAGAAACTTCAGTGTGTTTTTTGGTTGCCTAATGTTGGGATTTCTTTCCAGGTTCTGTCCATTTCCGTAGAAGTACCCATATTTTCCAGAAGATTTTCACTGATAGAATTAAATGAATCCAGCTGTTTCCCAAGGCTTTCAGACAACTAGGGAAGGCACTACATGTTGTTAAAATGAAAAAACAAAGCATTTGGAATTCTCATGAGTATCCTTGTGTTGTGATTTCTCCTTTTTTTTTTTATGTTTACAAAGAATAGAATATTCTAGCAATCCATCTGGACCTGTTCTAAAAGAAGACCCTTATTTATTAAAGGGTTTGGTCCCTTGAGGTCAGCATTCCCTGAAGACCCTGGTCCTGAAAAAAGCTTGGACAGGGTTCAGTAATTTGAAGTGCCTTCAAACTTGGAATAGAAATTTAGGCTCCCATTTCCAAAACAGCGTGTCAGAGCATCACTCTGAGTACACTGTCTTGCCAGTGCAGGAAGCTGAAGCATGATCTGGAAGGCTGACATACTCCTCCCCTCCTGTAGGATCTGTAGGGTCGGGAGGGGGTGTGAACTTCCTCTGTAAACTTAGGAGTTGCTGTGCAACGCCCAAGAGCTGGCACCTGACTGAGCACCTCCCATAAAGCAGACAGAAAAAGAAATGAATGTGTAGTGTCAACCTCTCAGAGTGTTCCTGAGTTCCAGAAACTTTACCTAGCTGTGATTCCTTCTGCATTGCTGGGGAGCTTTGCAACAGGTGCCACTGCAATTAACTGGGGAAAGCAAAGTCCTAATGCTGTATGAATGGGTTTTGCAACTTCTAAACCTTTTGCTAAGACGCCTTTGTGAAGCCTTCTGATACATATGCTACTGTAGGTAGATTACGGAGGCCATCCTGTCTTGAGGAGAGCCTATATTTTCCTAACATCTGCAAGGATGAGGCTGAAAAGTATTGTCAATGTTCTCAAGTAGGAGTCAAATAAACATGTATGAGAGGCACAAAGGACTTGCACTTGACTAGATCTCTATCGTGTGTGGATACAGTCTACAACTATTTCACTTTTGTCAGTTCTGTGCATTTCACTAACAAGGAGAACTGAGAAATCTCCACGTCCCTCTTTTCCCAGATTAGCTCATTCGCTTTTTGAATGAAGTCACACAGAATTAAAATCTAAAATTAAACTGGCATTTGCCTCAATCACACAGCAAACTGCATATTTTGCACCTGTCTTATTTGCTCAATATATTCTTGAAGTAACGTGTCATATTTTGAGTTTAGCACAGTAGGGCCTTATGAGGTTATTTGTAGATTGCATCTTTCAAGAACCTAATCATGGACCAGGACTTCCTCTCTGCTATGTCCTATAACCAGAGAATGAGACTTTCCTGAAGGTCCTATCCTGGAATGTTTTGTCCAAGGCAACATGGGAGACTCTGTGAGGAGGGAAGTGGAGGGTGGGATGGAACATGGCAGAAGCATGCCAAGGAAACAGCAACATCCTGTATCTGGGGTAATCTGTTAACTAGTTGCTTAGTCTTGCTTGGTACAGAGTTGAACTATGCTATGTTGTATTTTAGATGGGTGAAAAAGGCAAAAAAAGAGAAAAAAAGGGGATTAATCTTGTTTTGGCGTGGGTGAATGAAAGAGTCTTTTAATGGAGGTGACAGAATCATCTCAATGTTTTTCCCAGCTCTCCCTTTAGACATTGCTAGCATTTGAGAAAATAAAATAAGGCTTAATTGCAGAATCTTCACAGCTACAAAGGTGACAGTTTATCAGAACCTGATCTTACTGTGTTACCACAATCAGTAATTAGTTCCTAATTAGTTGGATTTGCTGAAAAATACATGATGGGATGGGAACTCACCATGTGTTATTGGCATCTGAAACAATTTCATCCTGTTAGCTAGAAGAAAGTACTGCTGTCAAGAACGTAAACCTAATTTTCCCACATTAGACTGCCTGATATAAACTGAGTTACTTCCAATCCAAGGTGCAAATTTGCTACTGTGTGAAGAATGTGGTTCATCACATTTCAAGAAGAGATTTAGAGTGCAGTAGAAAAGGATGATGATATCTCTAGACTCCCTTTTCTACCAGTGTTCTTGCCAGTACTTAATAGCATCTAGTTAATAGCTCTATAACTATTTTTACATGTATCATGTTATTGAGAGTGTGATTTTTCAAAAATGCCCAATTCACCTTTGATATCATTACAATTACTGGGAATCTTGTTATTTGGAATGATAATACTTATCCCAGAACACTTTTCAATCTTTATTTCATGGGTTTTCTAGCAGATGAATAATAGCAAATGTCTTTTAACTTCCTTTCCCCTCCACCTATTCAGGTGCATGTTTTATCGAGAGTCTCGCTAGGACAAGACTAAGGAGGAGGAGAAGAGCAGCAGTGAAGCCTGATGCACAGCCTTAGTGAAGCTTTAATGCTCCTTATTTGTGAGGAGACATTTTAATTGACAAGGTTGTGGTTTTCTAGGAATAGAGATACAGAAGAAAGACTTGGAGAGCCCTGGATTAAAATCCCATTGATGCAGTATGGAGCTCATTAGAAGATCTATGTACAAAACATATTGTGAACATATTTAATTGCAGGATGGTGTAATCACTGTGGAGGATCCCTTACTATGGAGCTAGGAATTATTTATGAAGAGACTCATTTAGTCCAAGCACTACAATTGCTTTCCAGAGAAGTTCCTTTAATATTGAATTTCCTTTCACACACTGCACATGAAAGCAGCTTAACCTCTCACTGCTACCTATGTAGCAGGTAAAAATTCAGTAAAAAACTTGGTTTGTTCACTCACAAGCTTTTTTGAAAATCACTTCAGAAAAATGTGTATCAGAATTTCTGTGGATGTCAGGCTTGGCACCACGTGCTGAAGTGCAGTGCAGACTGAGAAGACACGACATTTAACAACATCCATTTTTAGAAAGGCAGGTGGGAGTCAGACATAGCTGATAGAAAAGACATAGTATATAAGCAGAAATGGGAGTGACCCCTCTCAGCAGAAGCTATACTCACCTTTCTGTCTGGGCATCCTATGACATCCAAACCTTTTGTCAGAAAATGTTTCTTCTCATGAAGCAGAATTCTCCTTTCTCATAAAATTGCTTGAAAGAGAGAATTTTGAACACCTATGGTTTTTCTGACTTACAAAATAGCAGGGGCTTGATTAGCTAATTAGGATTGAATATCTAAGCATCCACCTCATGATACTGGCCCCTGTGACATGGGGATGACAGAAGTGACACATGACCTGTGAAAGACTTCCTGTCTTCTAGAGTGGTAACTGAAATATCTTTGGTTTATTTTAAATTTCGTTAGGTGCAGTTAAGCAAGTGAATTGCAAACCTATGACTAAACAGGTGACAGGGAGTCAGTGTGGTTACATGAATGTAGATATCAAATGCTATTTCAGATGACTTGGGTTACTTGAGGCATCCACAGAGGGTGACAGATACATCAGCACTGTATTTGACAGGTGATAGCCCTCTGCAGTCAGGGTATGTTCTTCTGGAGCCAAATGTAGTGGCCTGATGAGATATTGCATATTAAATGGCACTAGATCTCTGCATGTAAGCAACTAAACCAAGGCCAGAATGTACAATTTAGCTGGAGACCTCCAGGTTGTGGATAAAATATACAGTTTGCTTGTATTGCCTTACTTTTTTCTGCTTCAGTACTTACTACATAGGCTACAGTAATATCCATACCACATCATAGAAAGGTGATCTTAGATAATTCCTTCTGTGATAATTTACTGCCACTAATATGGATAATGTCTCTGAACAGGTGAGGTTGCAGGGTTTACAGAGAGTGGAAGGAGCTAAAGGGCTGCCCTAAATGGGAGGGGTGGAGGCAAGACAAGAGAATGATGATTCAAAAACCATTGTTCATAAATAAGCCTCTTCATACAGAAGTGATGCCTCCTGGAGTAGTTAATTAAACTATTTTGAAAATACCACAGCCTCTTTTTCTTGACTGAGGGAGGAACATAGCAATTTGGACTCAGGCTGTGATGAATAAGGGCAGATGCACATGGGATACTTTCTTCTCTTTAGGAGTGCCCCCCAGGACTAGGAAATTTGAATTACATAACTTACATTATTTACTCTTTAAATGCATCCTATTCTGTGAGTGTTCAAGTCTTATACTAGGCTCCAGGGCAAAGGCTGATAAGACTTGAAGTTTTCTTCAGGATGACCATCTGGAGGTGGTCTGTAGAAGCAATGACAAGGAAGAGGAATTTTGGGTCAGCAGCTTAAACCCCTGAATTCACCTGGGTTAAACTGGGGCCTCCAAAGGTTCAATTTACAACAGAAAAAGACCTGCAGTAGTGAGGATGGCTTCACGTTGCCACTGGTACATTCAGTACCTGGGCTAGAACTGAAATCTTAAGTAAGGTTCTAAACAACAGACTGTGTTACAAGAGCTCCTTCAGAAGAGATGGGAAATGGTGGTACATCCCCAAACCTGATCTAGCTCCTGGTGAGCACTGCTGTGATGCTGTTATCAGACTAGGACACGAATGGTGGGAAAGGATGAAGTCAGAGAGGCAGACTTAAATATGTCTTGGTATACACAAGATGTCCTTGTTTTTTGCTGCTTTCCAAGTTTTGGAGGAAGTACCATACCTGAGCAGGCGTGTACAGACTGCAGCTGCTCCTGGAAGGGGGAGGGGAGAGTAAAAACAAAGACATGCTTGCAAACTGGAATGAGCAGCTTAACAGTAAAAAATTCTGTATGTGCTGTTACTTTGCTCATTTATCCATAAAAGTGATAATTACATCAAGTAATGAAATTTTTATTTTTTTTTATTTTTTTTTTTTACTTTTTATTCTGTTTGGTTTTCATACTTTTGTTAGACAGCTATTCTCATTTTTCACCATGAGCTATCACTGGATTGAACACATTCATTGTTCCTTCTAAGCAGCTGTTTCCAATGTATCAGAATTCTTTCTCTTGGATTTTTCAGCTAAATACTGATTCTAATCAATTTGCTTAAATTCATTCTGTATTACTTCAGACTTTGTCTTCACAAATCCAATACTTTTGTAAAAAAATAAAACCGCTTCAAATATGTTATTTAGAAATGTCACCAAACTATTTCAAAAAACAATTAATATGCTAGGAAATACAGTATTTCCAAACCAAAGTACAGATGGCACAAATGACATTACAGAAACTCTTTAACTGATTAATACTGAATATTGAAGCTATTGTCTGCTACTCTGCAGTTAGATTTATCTGTGATGTGCATTTACAAAACAACAAGAGTTGGCGTCACTGTGTTGGCCTGTGTTTTGACTGTGGCATAGTTCTATTTTCTAATTAATTTAAATTGTTGAGGGACAATGTATTGCTTCAGCCAAGTTTTTCAAAGAAAGGACTTAATTTCTGTGAAAATTTAAACTTCCAAATTAGATGAAACAACTCTTTTAAAAATGGACTAATTATATGTGTGAATAACAAAGCTACTGCCTAACAATTTGAAAAAAATCTGTTTCTTCTGTGACACACCACCATATTATATTGAAAAAGTCTAAATGGCAAAGGTGGCTTTTGTGTCATCTATCCATCTGTAAATTTAGTGACAATTTTTTCTATTATTGTCCCACGCTCTTAGGCACATTTCTATAGGTAATATATTACCTATAATAATGAAATATAAAATTTTTAACATGATAAGGAGATGAATACCCTCAACTACAAAATTGATAATTTTAAAATCACTTCCAACAATTTAGAGGTGCCAGATATGAAATAAGTTACTGGTTAGCTATTAAGCCTTTGAAATCAGCCAGGTTCTGCTTGCTGCAGTGTGGTGTTGCCAGCAGGTCCAGAGGAGATCAGCACTGGTGAGGCCACACTAGTGGAGCACCGCATCTGGTTTGGGGTACAGAGACATGGACATGTTAGAGAGCCCAGCAAAAAGCCACAAAACAGATGATGAAGGGGCTGGGCCATCTCTCACATGAAGAAAGGCTGAGTGAGCTGGGACTGTTCAGCCTGGAGAAGGCTCAGAGGAATCTTACCAGTGGATATAAGAATGGAAGATATTGACAAGGACACAGCCAGGATCTTTTCAGTGGTGCCTGGTGACAGGACCAGAGGCAACAGGTATGCCTGGAAACACAGAAGGGTCCCTCTTGAGCAGCAAGAAATACCTTTTTTTACTGTGAGGGTGACCAAACCCTGGCACAGGTTGTCCAGGGAGGTGGTGGAGTCTCCATACTTGGAGATGTAGTCCTGGGCAACTAGCTCTAGCTGGCCCTGCCTGAGGAAAGGGGTTACACCAGACAGCCTCTAGAGGCCCCTCCCAAACTCAGCCATGCTGTGATTCTATGTAGGTGCAGCATCACCAGTGTCATTTTTTCCTGGAAAGCTTCTGGTAACAGCTTTGCTGTATTCTTTCATCTGGTGAAATACAGGGGAAATGACAGCGAAATGATCCCTTGGAGAGGTAATGCTTATCAGCTCAATGCAAAGCTGAGCAAGTGCAAATATTAATATTCAGTTTAAGGTCTAGTTTATCGGAATGAGGATGCACTGATGTTTCCGGAAGTATGTTGGCTTCAAGTACTTGCTCAGTATCTTGAATCCTCTTAAGATTGAGGACTGGCCTCAGGATGTGTAGTCTCATCAGAAGATGGATGCTGCTACCTTCTGCCTTCAGATTTATGCCTTGCAGGTACTATTACAGAACTGGGCATCTCTCAGACAATACCTTTTGCCTGGCAGAACTATTCACTGCTCATCATGCCCCCTGTTGCAACCCCCATTTTTGGAGCCTCATGCCCCCTTATTACAGAACTTAGGCACCCACTTTAGCACTGAGCCTTAGAACAGGACATCCAATTTTATATGCCTTAGTCCTATGGAATTCAGGTAAAAGCACTAAGAAAATTTCAAGTATGTAATATATATGTGTATATGTATGTACATATACATAATGAGTATAACTTTAATTATTATCTACATAAATTGCATCATTGCTATACTGAAAATATTTTTCATGATTTCGCTTGCCCTTACAACCAGATTTACTGCTTATATATTTAATAAAAATTTGTGAAATTTTTCTTTAGATTATAATTTTCAAAATATACTATGCATGAAGAGGATTTTGTCACTACATCTCCTATATTTTACATCTAAAAACACAGTGCAAAACATTCTGGGAATATTTTTATTAAACATGAAATATAACACATCCATCAATATTTTCAGCAGCTCTTAAATCAAATTTTATATTTTTCCCTATAAATTAAAAGTCTGACTATTTAAATGCCATTAATACACAGGCTATAGAACACTTGTCAAAACGAAGACAATAGCCCTGAATTTGCGCGAATTACAGTATTGTTCCGTCTTTTATTTTGATGTTTTAAAATTCAACTAACAATCTGACTTCTGAGAGAAGAAAGATAAAACAAGAAAAGACAAATTTTCATAAAGGAGTAAGGCCACTGTGGCTAACTCGGTGTCATCAGAGTTAATACAGCAGTCACTTCTGGTTTCCCTGTTGTCTTGAGGTTTGAAGTTGGTTCCACTAAGGCAGATGCATTTTTGGATGTCTCAGAATGACTGGATGTCTCAGTTGCAGGACCAGTTCTTTTGGCTGAGTGGGCTTTCCAGACAGCCCTACTTCAGAGCCAGGTGGCTTCTGGCCTCAGTCGCCTCCATGGTGCCCTGTACTGGCACAATGTTCAGGTAAATGTCGTACTGTTGGTCTAGGCCAAGGTAACTGTCGCTCATGAGATACAGGGTGTAGATGCACCTGAAAAGTAAAAGCAGCATTGTTAGTTTGGGAATTGGGCCTTGACTACGTGAAAACTGTAAGAACTAAGAGAATTTAATTTGAAAATTTGTTATACTTTCCAGGAGTTTCTGGAGTATAAAATGCAACAGAAACGGTATTTCGGTTTCTGACATAGCCAGTTCTTTTCAGGGCGATGAGTTCTTTTTTATCAACTTCTCCCAATATCAAAAACCATCCTTCATCCTTGAGTTTGGGGAATCGAGGAGCCATTGCTTTACTGTCCTGCTTTCCCTGCTGGGGAAAAGAAAGAGCTTAGGAAAACTAGAGATCACCTTTCCAAAATGCCATTTTTCCTTGAATGAAAAAGACCTCAAAACCACATTGCTGTCAATCGTTAGGTAAGGCTATAATTTAGCCAGAGTAAAATAGTGTTATTTCTTTCCAGAAGAAGGGTTAAAAAAATAAAATAAAAATCCGTGGAGAAAAATCCACAATACAGGATATTATTCCACTTATTTTGTAAAGTACTAAAACTTGAATGAAAATACTATTCCTTTTCTAGTTTTATCTAATATATCTAATTTTATCTAATATATTCCAAATACAGAAGGGTTAATTGTAAACCTAGTGTCTTTAAATAAAGCTAACCAATATTATTCAAGATTAATATAAAGACAAAACCAGCACTTAAACTATTTATTTGAGTTTAACATAGCAAAAGGAAAGATTATTTCAGTGATTTTTTTTAAGACAGTGACTTTACTGCTGGAAGCTGAAGACAGAATGACGCATACTCAATCAACATTCATTTCACATTTTGTAGAGGGAAAAGTTTTACTGAAGATTTATATGGAAGAAAAAACATCACCACAGCAATGAAGCTTTAGAAACAGTTTGATCCAGCTGTTTTTTACAAAAGAGGGATCAAATTCTAGGAGAGGTTTATAAAACAGTGACCACTGCATGAAATACTTCTGCTCCCTTTTTTCCCATGGCTTCTGATTAGGAAAAGTCTCTGTCAGTAACTGGCACAGCAAATAGAATGATGTATGGATGAGCTTTGACCTTTGGTTCTTCCTAAAATAAGACCGTTTACCCTTGCAACTATGGTGAATCTGCTGTAGCCTGGACAAAAAGTCTTTTGGGAAACAAGAATACTTTTCGAATATAATTCTTAACTAATGTAAGATAACTTCAACATTTTCATCAGAACACATGTATCTCCACTATTATATTTATCAAAATGAAATTGTCTTAGAGTCTCAGAAGTAATGTCTAAAACTGTTCTCCACTTTTATCTTGAGCTCTTTGCATCTTAATAAAAATGCTGGGAATTATAATTCCTAACTGTTTGAAATGTTAGAGAAATTAATTAGCAAAATTATAACCATGGTGGTCCATATGCCAGTCCTGGTATGTAAATGACAAAGGCATGGATAAGTGAGTGACAGCTCCAGAGTCAGCAGTGCCCGATGTGAAGGCAGGTCCAGCTCTCCCCAGAGCCAACATGCAGGTGCAGCCAGGTGCTGCTACTGGGGCAGAGCAGTTGGAAAGTGGTGCAGCTCCTGGAGTTTCTGGCTTGGCACACCAAGACTTGCTGAGGAGCTGACCAGGCCAAGAGGCAATGGGATGTGCTTTAAATAGGCAAAGGGGTGGAACTGAAATGTAGGTGGGTGAAATGTAGGTGGAAAGAATTGTATGTGGAAATTGTTCTAGGAGCTGTTCAAAAAAGCATCACATGTAAAATATAAGGAAAATATTCTCAGTAAAGGCCTGAGGATGTGTTACGAGTAGAAACATATTTATAGGTGTGAGTCTGGTATGCAGTTTGGAAGCACCTGTGATTGTAATTGGAAGGCTTATAAATTAGTTTGATTTTTTTCATTGACTTGGTCTAGGATTTTACATTAAGACCCTACTTACTATCCTATTGCAACCTGAAAAAAAATTTCTTTACTACTAATAGAGAGAAGGCTTTGAAAGTGTTTATAACTTACATAATACTTAAAGAAACCTATTATACTGTATAAAGTATCATTGATAATGTAAATGGATTACTGGACACTTGTTCACTTGCAAAGGAAATGATAAATTAGTCTACCTGATACCCCATCTGGGTTCTGTGCAGATTTATTTGGAGCACATACTCTTGATCAGCATGCAGTTTGATCCATCGCTTGTCATCTCGTGTGTCTGTTGTCAAAGAAGGAACAGGTACTTCATTCTGTGGCTGAACTGCATCATCCCAGCTGCCCTTAATGCTCAGACTGACGTTTAGGATTGGCAAATGGCACAAGAAATTCCAAGCCTGTAGAAAAAACAGATCCCTACGGATTACAAGATAATCTATAAAATCATTGTCACTCTAACAATAACAATTCAAAGTGCAGTCTACATATCTATTCTATTTTAATAATATCTTTTGTGTATTAGAATATATGTAATCATACAACTCTCAATCATAAACATAAAATACTTTTCATTAACCTCTTATGTTACTTTCTTTCTAGCAAATAAAACAAATGTGAAACTACTCAAACACATTACACATGCCTTACTAAGATTACTGATGTCTGAACACAGGAAAAATTCCTTACTGCTCCTGATTAAAGTATTTTTTTCCTATAAGCCACTTAAAAACTAGTATAATTAAGTTTTAAATTAAACTTCCTTAGCATAATCCATAAAGAACAAGTCACTGCAGTGCTAATTAGCAATAGGCAAACCTCAGAGAGTTCAGAGGATCAGTTCAGATAATTAACCAAAAGTTCAACTGCATATCCAAAGTTATCCCTATTTTTTTTTTTTAGGTTTTCTTGCATTGATCTTCATGAACTCTCCTTCTTAGAGTCCTCCTGAGGAATTTTAAGTCTGTGGTTTCTCTTGAACTGCAACAGGTCCTCAACTTTCTCTCATGCTTGTGCAGAGAACTATTGTTAGAGGATACATCCTGCATAGCTCAACATGACACTCTCTTAACCTTAAAAAGGCATCCTGGATATGCAGCCCTATGTTTCTCTCATTTTGGTCTCTATCAGACAAGGAAAAGCAGTTCTGAGAAGCTGTGACCAAAATGGAAGGGAGCAATGTAGGCTTTCATTTAGTAAAAAAGAAAATCAGCATGTTCACTCAATGAAATTTGTAAGGAAAAAGAAATGTGATTGGCTGTGGAATGGAGACTGTGATTTGTGGCCTTTCTATGGCTAGAAAAGATAGATAAGGCTGGCACTGGAAGAAAAAACCAAAAGACCAAGAATCACCCTCTGACTTGCCGTCTTTCCCTTTCACCCCCTGAACAGAACAGGAATCAGCAGATATGAAAAGCTAGAGAGTGGGAAGGAGAAGAAGGAAATAAGAATACTGATCTTGGTAACGAGCCATCTGCTTTTTGCAGACATCACTGCCACAAGTCACACTGACAATAATAGTATATGTCAATACATAATTAGGGATACAGCAGCCAGGGTAGGTAGACCTAAGGTTGTGCTGCCCTAGGAAAGGTGGTGCTGTCCCTCTCTCCAGCATTGTCCCCACCAGCTCACCCCGCTCCACCCCCGCTATGTTGGCATTGCCATGCTGGGATTGTGCAGCTAGATGGGTCAGCTTGCTAATCATTTTGGTGACAGCATGAGTTTAGATCAGCTTAAAGCAGATTGTGGTAACATATTCTCTAATCCTGTGACTCTGAATAAGCATGAGCCTCCAGTGCCACTGAAAGAAGTGGTCCAGCCTCCTTCCCTGCTGGCATAAGCATTCACGTGGCCACTTGGCTACAGGCCATTTTGACTGTCAGGGAGAGGGCTGATAGGATTCCTCCTCCTCCCCTTGCCCCCAGATGCTCATTCCCACCTCCCTGCCTGAGACAGCCACGGCATTTGTGCAGCTGTGCGGTGAGCTGGGTCAGAGGAGGTGAAAACGGCACGGGGAGGGCAGGACTGCCCATTTCGGCTGCAGCACAGGCTTATTTGGATTAAAATGGCTGCATTACCAGAGCCTGGCTGAACTAAATGAGAAAACTGATTTCAGCTACAAACTAATCTCTCTCCCTCTCCTCTTCTGTGTATTGCATGAACAGCTGTGTCTGTTCAGTGCAGAAGGTGGGGAGGGCCAGCTGTGAGTGCTCAGGAACTGCAGTGTAAAGGCAGGACACACAGATGAATTGCACCGATGTTCCTAATGGTGTCTTAGCTAGGAAACGACAGGAAAACTGTAGCAGGAACTAAATAGCTAAGACTTTAAGGAAAAATACATCTCTCTTTGTCCCAACTGTGAAAGGAAAAAAGGCAGCACTTTGAAGAAGGTGAAAAAAATACCACCGACATGCTTAACTAAGTCGTTGTTGCCAAGATTTTGATACATTTCATACACAAGGCTACTAAACCCACCTCCTGCAGATCACACTGGATGACAACTTGAGTAGTAACATCTCAACTGGCATATGATTTTACATTGAATGTAAAGGTTTTTAAGAAAAAACTTAGGGTAGGAACTCTACAGACCCACTGTGTGAGAGCCTCTGTGCACCTAAACTGGGCATTTCTGCTGAGTTCAGGAGAGGCACCCTGATATAAACCAACCTGGTGATCACCTCGTTGGTTGTACTTTAGATATTGTTTACCTTGAAAGCTTTTATGTGTCTCAAAGGACAAGACCTGTTACAAATATGTTAGAACAAACTTTAATTTCAGCAGAGATCATAATCTATTAACTCTTTTATTGGCAGTACGTGTTACCTTCACCACAGTCTGGTGAAGATTATTGTTTGGGCTGGTTTATACCATACAACCCCAACATAATCTATTTGTCAAAGGTTGTCATGTCCTCAGGTAGCTTTCATAATACAAACAAATCAAAGTAACTCTGAGTAACTTTCTAATTAGATAAGAAAGTAGATTTAATATGTCATCCTATGTTGGCTATTAACAGTTGTATTTGATGATCTTAAAGGTCTTTTCCTGCCTGAAGTTCTGTAATTCCTTGATTTATCAGTTCTTGTGTATTTGAAAATTAAAGTCAAAGTTAGTACTCCTTGATCATATAGTATGCAGAGCAGGCTGATTTTTTATCATATATGCAATGTGGAGAAAATGAAGAAATGGTTTTCTTACAAGGAAAAAAGTCAAGTAGTAGCCATGAAAATGAAAAGATTATAGGAATACAGATACTTCCAGAGAGAAAAGTAGATAATACTATAGTAGAGATAATATTTATTTAGTTTCAATCAGTTTCTTTTTTGTCTTTCAAAAATATCAATATCAACTTAATATTTGAAAAGGTGTCTAATGCCTAAGTGACTTAGAAACTGAAAAAGATTTGATAAAGAAATATGATTCAGAATGAATCTTTGAAACAAACATAGAGCTTCGACCAAAGATTGGGGTTAGTCTAAATAGTTTGAATTTAGGCTGTCAGTTTTCAAAGCTCCCCTGACTTTCAGTGAGGTCTGGAATTATAATACTAATTTCTGAAAAATTAAACTCAGGCTCCCATGTCACTTAGGTATTTTTTGACAATTTTACTGTTTTATTTGGTGTCTAGGAAGACACCAGTACATATCACCTCATTTTAAATATGTCAACATATCCAATATGTACATGCATATATATACTATACACATACATTTATCTTCCCAAGCCCATAGATTCAAATTATAACCAAATGAACATTTCTTCGCAAACCTTTGGGAACATCATTAGTATTTTTGCCAGTAATCTGTCTCCTCAGGACCTAGCCTAATATTCCAAATCCATGAGCAGCTTCAAGAGCTGCTATTTAAAAATTAATTACCAATCTGCTTAAAAGGCATTTTCTTCTTTCCAAATGTAACATTTCTTCCTTTTTCCCATCTGCCTGAAATTCATATAAGGCTAAGCTGTTTTAACCAGTTTCTTGCTAGTAATCTTTACCTTTAAGAAATGGGTTCAATATACTTTGAGTGAGCAGTAAAAGGTTTTTTAGGAAAAGAATGGTTTTGGCAATTTGGTGGCATATTTACCACTTTATTTGACTCTGTTCATGTCTGGTGCCAGAAGGCTAAGCTTAAACTCTGTAGTCTAATATTCTTCCTTTATAGCAAACATATCATACAGATGCTGAAGAATTATTTTCTTAGTTGGCCCCTATCTATGTGAGCACTGAAGGTCTTTACAGATGAAGACACTCAACAGGCAGTCTCACCATGAATTTTAATTCTGTGCAAGATATTACAATAGTTTTTTTTTAATCCTGCAAAAAATACTGTAAGGAATATTACATATTGGTATAAAGGTTTCACATTTGTAATGCCCTGCACAATACACTCATGGCTTTGCTATACACAATATGGCCATTCCCAGCTCATGGAAATGAAACTTTCTCCTCACATGATGGCAAGACCTTATGTTTTTCCCTCTTATGTGCATCTGTATTTACAAACACAGATATATAGAGGCACAGAGTCATTCGCAGTGTGAATGTACACACCACATACACACAAGCTATTTTTGAAGAAACTGCTAAGACATTTCAATACCAGCCAAACATATTTATCTGAGGATTAATCTTCATCTATTGAATCAGACGAGAACACTGCCATGCATACAATTATTTAATTAGCAGCCAAATCCTCTGCCAGTCAGCAGCCATTCCAGGCATACTGATGGGGCAGTAGATGCAAATCTCACAGTAGTACTGCTTTTTCTCATTACTACTGCAATTAGCACTTAAATTGATGCTTTAAACATACTAATTTCTGGAATAATTCAAGATTTGTATGTTACCTGGGATCGCCTCACTGCAGAGACGACACCAGATTGCTACGCAAATTGAAGCACTTTTGAGCCAAATAACCATCATCGTATCAGAGAGAGACAATTTGCATTTGCTTTTAAAGATAACAGAATGGCAATTTATGCAAATAAATTAAGTAAGTTTACTTCTGAGTTCTCCCTGAACTAATTATAACGATGTTCTAATTTTTTATCACATCTAAAAGTTGGACTGAAATTAATGTGCATTGTGTTGGAAATCTGTTGTTAAAGGACGCCTTTTCTTGATGTCAATACATTTTCTTAATTCAAAATTTTGATGTTAATTTGGTTACAAATTCAGATGTCTATTATAGACATTTAAGTACTTTTCTTCTTGTTTGCATACCAGTAAAAGGTTTAACTGAAGCTGAACAGACATGGGCCATACTGCTGTCCTTTTAAACATTCAAATAAAAAACATTTGAAGTATAGCTTTTGAAGTTTTCATCTTTCCTGCATTTATTTGAAATAAATAGGCTTAGCATATGATGAATGCTGTGGAATATAGTTGTCCTTTGCTGTGAATGCCTTGAAAATCAAACTGAAAACAAGACTTTAGCAGCTCAACATTTTGGAATAGTATTTTTTTTCCCTCCCCTGTGAAGTATGAAATTTTCATCTCCTTTTTCGGTTTCAAATAGAAAATGAGTGCTGGATCTTTTACTAAAAGTATTCTCAGAAAAAATAGTGTTTGACAGACCACTTCAGAAACCAGCTATTATGACATTTACAATGCATGTATTCCTAGTGCACAGCTATGAAAAGGTGGATAAACACTCCGCAGATTGAATGACCTAGAAAAGCATCTTTAGAGCAGAGTGATGTGGATATATCAGCCATAAACCAGACTCTGTTACTGCTTAGCAGGGAATAAGTGAGAATAATATTAAGAAAACAGGCAGAAAAGAACCTTTGTATAGCCAGCAGTACCTTGAAATTAGAGCAATGAATGTGTTGCACTTTATACAGAATGTCACATGATATTTACTGAAGGGGAGAGAGTATTTCTTTTCCCAACTATTCTTCCTTTCCAATCACATTGATAATGATCACAAACAGAAAGTGTTACCTGTGAAATGTGCGCTGCTTGCAACTCACTGTCCAGAATGGATGCAAAAACATTCTCTTTTCCTTCACAGACAGCCATTAGTTCGGGAAGACACTCAATAGGTCCTTGGTAACCTCCATGCACACTCTTCCTTTGGCCTTGGCTCCACTTCCTGATACAGACAGCAAAACATATGCCCAGGGAGGGAAAGCAAACATTTGTATTCAGTTGTTTTGATGGTAAAACTCAATACTGGTTTCTGTTTTTAAAGGGTGGTCATTTATTTTTGGTTAACGTTAATTACTAATCATCTAAGCATCTATAGAGCTTTGCATTATCTATGATGTTAAGATCAATACTAATGTAGTTTTATAATGGATTAAAATAAAGACATAATTAACATACAGAGTTAGATTTGTTAGGACTTGGAACCCTTCCAGTGGTCCCTTGTTAATTTGTCTGGAATCACGGTTCTCACAATAACCTGTGGGGGTTAATTAATCAATGAATATTGAAAACAGAAACAGAAAATCCATTTGGGAAAGCATCACTGTGAAAGACAGAGTTCTGCTTCTGATTAATTAACGGACATTCTTGGGCACAACAATGACATTCAAACACAATCAGCAGAGGGAAGTGGAAAGAAATTGGAAACCTGCTAATGCTTAAAAGAATGACATACCGAAAAAGGTAAAGATGCTGGAGCTCTATATTTGGCAAAGTAAGCAGGGATGAGTCATGTATCCATCTACCCTGAATCACCATCTGCACCAGGCTGGTTATGTTCAGAGCAGTCACCAGCCAGCCATGATGTGCTGCAACATCCAGCATTGCCTAAGCAAAGGAGATACATAATAAAAAAAAAGAAAGCAAATATAATTGCATCGCTGGCTCTTACAAGGAAGAGCATGTATTTGATGTTTAACATACAGTCATTTCTACGCCTTAACAGAGGAATTTACTTCAGCCTCTATTGATGGCAGTTAGGCACCTTTGGAATTAACCTTGAAAAAAAATGAATTAAATCCTGTATCACTGTCATCAGTTCTTACTCTTGAAAAGGTAATTTACACAATGGTTTTGGGGGTGAGAACTGAAGGTAGAATCTTGTCCTTACAAATAACTGCTCTTTGACATAACCCAACTCAGAATGAAGGGAACAAATCTCAACATTTACTGTAAAGAAAAAGGTTACAATTAATGACAGTATTTGTTTATATTTTGACATGAGAGCTTTCAGAATTACATAATTATTCAAAAATCCTTGAACTATTTAAGAACACCACCAATATATTTACATTTGTTTAAAAAGTAATACTAATGTCATTTACCAGGAGCAGTTATTATTTCCATTTGAACTAAGTACTTAAAAAATCCCTGGAATTGGACTAGATAAAAGCACTAGAATTTAGCTTAATAGTGTATTTGAGGTTTTTTTCAACACTGACACGTAAGTTGAAATCTTGAACAAAGCTTACAAAATAGCTTATATTTTACCTAGGGCAAGTAAAAGAAACAAAATGGATTTCACCCTTTCCATTGTAAACAGTTGACTGTCTTGAGAATGAGGGATGTTTGGCTGTCTCTCCTTTGGCATCTCTATCCTGATCCTGAAAAGCTTTCCCAAAGTACACAGAAAACACAAGCAAACAAAAAACTCCTATCCGGCTATAATCAGACTTCAAAGTGTTAAAAATCATCCTGCCTTCCATGTCTCATGAGTTTCTGTTCCACTTCTACTTCCTATGT
Source organism: Pomatostomus ruficeps (assembly GCA_013400735.1). NCBI lineage: Eukaryota > Metazoa > Chordata > Aves > Passeriformes > Timaliidae > Pomatostomus > Pomatostomus ruficeps. Next base: position 5,009 of record VYZT01007715.1, on the reverse strand, counting down.
TTTGACAATACAAATAAGAGGTATGCTGTTAGTACCATTAGCATAAAGATTTAAAGCTAATTCATTGTGGATTTTGCACTGCAAATGGCCCCATGGACATGAAAAAAATGGTTCTGCTTGCTTTTTTTCTTGACTAGACTTACACTCTGTTTAGTTATTCTGAAAGTGAATTTAAGAATTCTTCCAAGGGAAAAAGGACTAAACACAAATTTTTGGTTTCAACTTTTTTAATAGTAAATGCAGCTACTTGAATATACTTTTCACCCTGTTTAGAGGACATTGAAAGAATTATTATGACTTATGAAAGCACCTCAGCTGGTGAAGAAAATGATGCCATGTTAGCTGTCTTGCTTATTTTGTTGTTCAATAACATTATGATCACAATGAAGTGTGGGTCGTCATATTACAACATTCTAATTCATATTAGAGTAGAAAGTCATATATTTAATGGTAGTTTGCCATTTAGGGAATTTTATGTTTTATTAAAATACTAGAAAATGTTTTTTTTAAGAAAGCAAGAAACATTGATATATTGAATCTGGTATAGTGAATGGTTTCAACACCTCTTTAAATACCACCTTGGTGTTAGGAGGGTTGCAGTTTGATTTTAGGACTAGGCTTAAGATGTTTCCATGGGTTTTTCTTGTAAACACAAATGATATTGTTTGATACTTACTTAGGCAGCAGATACCTGCACCATTTTAACTTATTTTCCAGCCACTAGTGTAATGAGGAGAAGCTGTGTAAGTCTTTACATTTAATCAAATGTTTTACAGACAAACAAAAGGCAGCATTTACTTAAGGCAAACTAAACAGTGAAATCTTCTTTAAACAAAGGAGTTGTTTACACACGCAGAGCTATTTCAATTAAACTACACTGATTCTGGAGAAATACTGACTTTAAAGACACAAGTTAGTTTCACTCCTGGCCAGTCACACAGTTTATTTTAGCAGTTTACAATGCAATTTCAACAGCTCTTTTTTCCAGATCGGGGTGATAAGATCAGTGACACTTAGAAAAATATTTAAAGTGTTATCCTATATTACACAAATGTTGTCTCATTTCTCTTGAATTGAGGAAAAAGTGCCTTTCAGCTAACAAAGATCCAGATTTAATATCTAATCTTTTGGAGGAAGATTCTTAGTACCCTGAAACTCTCTAACATTCCTAGTGACCCTAAAACCATTACCTCACAAAACAACCTTATTGGCTTCCTTATTGGTTTTCTGTCTTTTCACTTGGCTTGCCAAAGTGATTTCCATGTAGGATTATTTTCACCAAATAGAAAATCACATTTGAAAGGAGCAGCTTTGTGGCCTGCAAATTTATATGTTGGTTCACATGACATTTATTCACATGATGAGGGAATTGTTCTCAGCAGCAGACTGGAGTCAGTCTTAAACTTTCAAGGCGAGTGCTCTTTACCTATTTCACATTTTAAAGTACATTGAAGACTATCCATACAGTACAGTCCGTGTTTCTGAACAGTCCATGTTGCTGAGACAGTCTGGTATCTGCCTCCTGTTCTCCACTGCCTGATTCTTGTTCTTTTCTGTTATTCTGACAGCATGAAACATCATGTTCCCCAGTGATGATACTGCTGTACATATGTGAAGAATAATGGGTGCACAGATATCCTGTATTTCCCATGAGCAACAAGAAGAATATAGTAAGTTGTATTTTCAGTCAGCACAAAGCAGTGGTATTTCATAAAATGCTTCTGAAGATGCACACATAGCACTGTTTACATTGTTTTCTTTTTTTTTTAAATCTATCCCTCTCCCCTCTGCTTTTAAACAGAGGTTTGAAAAGGGGAAAAGAAGAGTGAAGATGTAAGAGAAAGATAAATCTAAAACAAGCTATACTCTGAAATTAACTGGAGGATCCTTTCACATAGAAAATCTCCTAGAAATTGACAGAGGCCTACAGATAGATATCCCGTAGGGAGTAAGGAAAGCCTGTGTGTGTGAGACTCTGTGTTCCACATTGTTGTAATGAATCCACATGGCAAATCCTCTTTTCCTCCTTATTTTCTGCTTCTTCACCCATAGAATTTATTCACAGCATCTCTATCTGGATGTGAAATCCAAGACAGTGACATTGTGAAAAAGTCAGAACAATGGTAAAGTTGGCTTGTTTCATCTGCTGCCTTGGAAACCTCCACACGTTTCGTTTTCCCCCGAGTGTAAAACACAGAGATGCTTGAGACTTAAATGGTTACTGAAATTCCTATAAATACTCAAGGCATTTATACAAATTGAGTAATTCCCCTATCTCCAAATGTAAATATAAGCAACTAAACAAAGAATATAATATAAAACTCCAAAAAATAAAGTATTTAATATTTATGTTATGTGATGAATAACATATTTAGTCTCTCTAGTTTATCTATTTGCTACCTGTTTGGTTTGTTGTTATTTTTAAGCACAAACCAGTATAATTTTATAGAAACTTGTGGCTTTTTTGGCTCTTATTTTGCAAAGAAGTAAGTAAATTCTAAGTATCTGATAGCTGGTAAGATTGGAACAGATTAAGAGTATTATTCTAAATTGAGAAATGGCACACATTGGTTACCTGCCTTTCTAGCCTAAAAATTTAAACCAACACAGGATAATTTCATCACAGAGAAAAACTTAAAAAGAAGAGGACAGTGAGTGCAAGAAGTGAAACAGGAAACAGTAAGGATACTTTAACTACAGAAAAAAAATACATTTATTTTTTGGTAAACCAACAAATTAAAAAAACCCAAATGAAAAAAACCCCTCTAAGCCCACCACTTTTCAACCTAAAGTAGAATAAATGGGGTAAATTGAGGGAGTCAAGGGAAGTATTGCTTGTTATAACAGAAAATGTTTGCCATCATCTTATTTGGGGCTCCTTCTGTGCTTAGGAGAATAAAAGCAGATGCCTATACTGAGATGGGTTTTCATGAAAGATTCAGGCAATAGCTCTTAAGCCTTCCAAGTGTCATACTCAGACAACTATGAAGTAATGATAGCAATTAGTGACACCTCCTTTACCCCTTGTCTGTCATTATCAAAAATAGCTTGGCTTGTGCCAATGTGGGAAGCAACAACCTATTAACCATGGCAGGGGCTGCACAAAAATGCTGAAGCTCAGCAACCTATTGATGTAAATGTTCTTGTCAGGTAGGGCAAAAACTTTCATTCTGATGGTATTCAGAATCGAGTGTCAAAATGTTTGGATCAAAATCTTGCTATCGCTTTCCACATTCCAGGAGTGCATTAAGACAAAACCCTTGGCATTTGATGAGGTTTTCATCTTCTTATTTTCAGGAGCAGCGGCTGCTTATCCTTAAGTATGGAATGATTTAAATTGATCAAACTGTACCTTTCCAGTCTATCATGAAACTGAGATTTAACAGTCTGTCTTTTTCTAGCGAAAGTTATTACCAATGCTTGGAATTTAAATGATGGTTTATAATTCCATAGCTTGAGGGGAAACAAGGATGGAGGCAAGATGTGGAAGGCATGAGTGTGTGGCACACTGACTGATAGCAAAACACACTGATAGCAATACATTGCATTTCTCTGGTGTTTTTAAGCTCTCCTAATATGTGCTCAAAATAACAGATACTAAATTGCTCCATAATGAACATACACCCCCCACCACCCATTCACTCCTATTCATTTAGGAGATTTGTCAGGCTACCAAAATATCCTGATTGCTAAATCCTTTATTCTAGAGACTTTTAAAAAAAGTTTTTATAAACCCTGTTTTTGGTATTACTTTCACATCTTTCATTTGAAAGTCAGATACTCTGGATCACTTTTGTACGACTGGGTAGGTGGCAGGGGACCACACTAAAACTAGCAGAATTTCTGATCT
>VYZT01007714.1:186-17783 GCA_013400735.1 Pomatostomus ruficeps | reverse complement strand
TATGAACACGCTTCAAACTCTCCAAACCCGAGCCTCCCTTCTAAACCACTGGTAAGGGGTGCAAGTTCCCAGGCACTAACACAGAAATGAAGCTGGAAGAAAGAAAGGTATGCTTCAACTAAAGCATGCTTCTTTTCAGAATGTGGCTGCAGACGAAGTCTGCATGCCTGCTATAAAAACTCTACTATGGTTTTTATATAATCATTACTGGGTATAATCCCTTGTGATTTTTGTCGTTATCTGGTCTTCATTAACAGGATTTATATTATCCGACAAGTCATTTTCCTTAATTAAGTGGCTAACTGGAGACAGTATCCTACAGAAAACATCTGATATCATCGTAAATATCCTCAAAAATTTCTTGTGTGTACAGGCAAAGCTCTTTTGTCAGTCTTTCTTAGCATTGCTCAGCAGTAAGTTTTACCTTTAACAGCTGAATCATTTTGCTTCTATTGTTATCAGATATAGCATAAAATAGTCTACAGAATTTTTGAACAAAGTCAATTGTACATTTCTTTATCTTGATCTGGCTTTAAAAGTCGAATTCTTAATATTATGTGCAGATTATTTCTATTTGCATTCCTCATTCTTTATTTTTAAAGGATAGAACAATGGCCAAAGCAAGTACTAAAATTTCAGAAATATTTGCATAATTTAAATGGGGAGGTGGACCTGTTCCTAGATTCTAAGAAAAATATTCAAATATTTTTCCTACATTTCCTCTAGAGACCTTAACACTCAGCGACCTGTCTGTTTCTCCTAATGTAAGTGAACAAAGGATACAATGGAACATTCTTATCTAATTAACATAAGATCAATGTAACAGGAAGAATGACTAAATTATCAAAAAAAAATTTCATTATTTTTCAAGAAATTTATGTTTTTCTGGGTAAACCCAAGGTGACCCTAACTTACCAGAAATGTCTATAAAAGTTAGTTGATAGTCCATGGTATCTTTCCTCCCATACTATCCTTTCAGCTGTTCTCATACAATTCAAAACAATGTAAAATTTCCTCAAAGAGTAGGGAGAAGAGAGGTTTCCTCAGCATAAGCATTAAGTGACTCCTCTTTTCAATCTGTTCTTGAAGGAGCACACAATGCAATGTGGATTCCTCCTACAGAGTGTTTATGATGCTATTTTCCTTCCTGGGAAAAAAAAAATTTAAAAAGTGATCTTAAGCCAAGGAAACTGAAGTCTACATTCCCCAGAGTTCTATTTTTAAGGTAATCAATGTTTTGAAACTCAAGTATTTTTACAGACAGATTATGCTGTCAATGTCAGGACAACCAAACTTGCACTTTTTTTATTTTTTTATCAAGTTACTGGGAGCAGTTCAAATCCATTCACTGAGATTCATTACAGAGGAAAAAAGTTCTGAAGTTTTCTGCCATACATGAGTGGCAGTGTGATCTTTATGTAGACAAGTATATAACCTGCAAGGGAAGTTTTCAGTAGGAACATATTTCTCTGCTCCAGAATCCTTATGAAGTAAGTATAGCATACAGCACTTGTATGAAAATCATGCAACTGCTACAAGAAATTATTCAGTGAATTTTTTACTACTTATGTACTATTTTAGAGAGATTTTTTTCTCAGCAAAGGTCTATCCGGAGAGCTTTTTTCTCTCATAACCTTGTAGCATACCGCGTTATTCCATATTGCCCAAGGGCCCAATAGAAGAACCATGGGAACCGAAGCAACATAGTGTAAAAAAAATGTTCGACATGAAAATTGTTAAACTCAATTTGGGAGGAAAAAATCTTTAGTGAACAGTTGCAACTCTACCTGTCTGGCAGATAAAGCAGATGTAAGTCTTGGAACTTAGATGTCTTACCAGAGTCTGATTCACCCTGAGTTCTATTTCCAATAGATCCTCCCAAAGTTCTTGAGATCTTAATTCCCAGTCAAACAGTTGGAAAGCTGATTTGCTGAGAGATAGAGAACTAAACCCCTTTTAAGATATAAGCCTTCATCTCTGGTATCTAATCCAACTTAATATAACAGAAGTCTTACTGGGAGCAGTAGAAACTGTGCACACACTATTACTTCTACAAGGCCTTTCTTTCTCACTTCTTTCTCACACCTTCACTAGCAGCTGGGCTAGCTGTATGACAGACCACACCAGAGATATGATCTGGCTGACAGCAAAGACTTTTTCCTAGAATTAATTTTCATCTGGAGCTGTTCCCTGACCTAATTCGCTGTGTGACTGCACTCAAGCCACAAATGCGCATCTGGAGATGCTGAGTAGAATGGAATCATGTCTTCTGTGCACAGCAATGAGTTATGCAAGACTAAATTGCTAACTAAAGACCAAGCTGCAGAGCTATGGTGGATGAGAGATTTTAATTTATCAGAATACATATCTTCAGGAAACTGACATATATTCTCTAGTTCCTGATATTAAATTAACAGATACATGAAAAAAAGTAAAAAACTATGGTTTATATTTCTTTTATGATTTATTTTCATGTTATGTAAACGCATAGCATGAAATACACTGCCTGAAAATGTGTGTCATTAATGCACCCTTTATCCCATTAGTTCTATAAGTCAGTGATTTCACAGTTTGTATTTCAGGTCTCCTTTTGCAATAATAAATTTTATCAGGCTTTTATTGTAAGAGGGAGAGACATATCTGGAAAAAAGACTTGAAGGTCAAATATCTTTCCCTGTTCTACAGGGAATCTTGAAGTCAATGCAAGTGTATACAGCGTCTCACAGAACAGGTGCTTCTTTATTTTGTTAGATCAGCAATTTTCATCCATATGGTTCATACTTCTTAAACTAAGTTTGTATTCTGTTAAGAGAAGCCAGGCATAGTTGAATGTAGCGAGGTGAAAGCAACCAGATACAATAAGGAAAATTATACCACATAATACAATTTACAAGATACTGACTAGTGAAACCCAACCTTTTTCATCCTAACATTTTTCAATGGACCACTGTAATTTTCACACTTTCAAACACAGTTATAAAATATTTGTCATAAAACAGGAGCAATGTGAATCTGCAGCAACTTGTGTCTTAGTTTAATTTTATTTCTAGCGTATACACCAAATTTAAATTTCTAAATAGCATGAAGACGTCTATAGAAATAATATTGGACTGTTCTGGTTCTTTCAATTACTGGCAATGTTGGGTGGGAACTCTTCCATTTTTGCAGATGTATCAGCTAACAGAGTTTTTCAAAGAGAGGAGTTTTCAGGCCTCCAAGTCTACTACAGTCCTGTTGTGCATGATTATCTCTACAAAAAGATCAAAAGCATGTCAACCCTTTTTAAAGTTTATAAACATATATGCATTTCTGGAGATTAAACAATCAATAACATAAAATACATCATAAATATGTCATATGAATAATTCCTTGGCTATAAATCATTGTAATTATAAATTAATTGAGCTTATTGAATTAATTTCTAAAATTTCCTGAGCACTTTTCATTGATCTACACTCCAAGTACCCAGTAGGCATTTAGCAATAATAACAGTAAGCATGGTCTCAAGCCTGTGCCACACAAGCCAATCTCTTTGCTGAAAGAGTGAAAAACTTTGGGACTTAGTTTGCCGCTTAATCAGTTTAAGATGGAGGCTCTTGTAAGATGCAGAATTGATGGCTGGTAGTCGAGGACTAGGTTGATTAGGACACTTTGGGGGAGGTTGGAAGTGATTTTTTGTTAGTTAGTTTTGGGGGTTTGGCATATTTGGTTTATTTTTGTTGGGGTTTTTTTCTGAAGAAAATAATTTAATGGTTTAAATTCAGTTCAATTTATTTTCTAGTTTACTGGGATTTTTTTTACTAGTTTGACTTTTTGCTAAACAGACAGCTTGTTCAAATTAACCCAAATTTTTTCTTAACATTTTGCCATTTGCCACATACCATTTTTGGGGTACTATGTAGATCTAAGTTTTAAAAGAAAACCTTTTAATAGACGTTTTGCCACAGAAGTGAAACTTGGTAGCAATTGTGAAATAAAGTCTTAATTAGGAAATTAATTATTTTGGCATTTTGAGAAAACTAATTTAAGTGCTTTGAATTTCCAATTGCTTCTGTCTCCTGAAGCTGATAAAAGCTAAAGGAAATGGAAATACATCTAAAAAAAACAATGGCAAAGGATGTAAAATAGCTGAAAAGGAGTTTGCCAAAGACCCTTTGCATGCAGAGAAAAACTACATGTTTACTCCCAATAGTAAAGCTAGAGAGCTGTTGACACAGGTGTAAAAGAGGTGAAAAAAGGCACTGTCCAGTAAGTTGGGATGGAAAGATTTCATGCAGGAACCCTCACATTTTTTTCTCCTCTTTTTATTGCAACTTATATCTGCATATTTGACCTTGATCAGAAAATCTTTTGGAAACCTGCTGTCTTCTGTATTTGCATCCAGAACTGATGACAAGGGCCCTTTTTTGTTAAATAGTAACAGCACCACGCTTCTTGAAAACACCAGAGCAAAGCCATGGAGGAACCCTATTGCTACTCCATGATAGAATTTCATATTCTTGAAATAAATTAAAAGTAAGCATACAGGCAGAATCAAATTCCTACAAAAAATGATTTCAAAACTCTGTTTCATTATTATTTTGACCTTCTAAGGCACTGAAATAGAGCATTTTTCACCTCTGCATATTAACTACCAAATTGCTATCATTTAGTTGAAAATGTTATATTCAAATTTTCATGATACAATAAAGAGATTGGTTGCACCACAAGTACAGTGCTGTTCTTAAACTTCCTTTCCTAGAGGATTTGACAGGGAAGGAGGCAATATAATTGCTCTGAAGAGGATAAAGATTTGAGCCTATGATTCATTTCTACAGCTGGGTTATAGGTCAGTGGAAATCTAAATTGGCAGTGAAAACGTTAACTGACACAAACTATAGATCCAACACTACCAGAGATAAACAACTGGTATTTACATTGGCAAATATTCTTACTGCATTATGTTTGCCCTATTTACTTCTTTGTCAGTAATGCATCAAATATCCTATAGCATAATCCTTCTCTCAGCACTTACCAATGAACTATGAAATAGTATTAAATAGAATTAATTAGAAGTTTTAATGAATCATGTCTGTCCTCATTTATTATACAATGTAATTTTCAAGGAGTGATTAATTATGAGCTACAGATGAGTGAATGGTTAATGTAGTTTGTTAACCTTACTAAGAAGCTACAGTACATGGTGCAAGTTAGTTCTCCTCTATTGTTAGCACACTTAAGTGCTTGCCATTATGTCAAGTGAACAAGATTTTCATGACTTTGCTATTAAGATGCAGAATCGGCTACTTGCTGACCTTCCCTCTGTATTATTTTTACAATCTTTGATACAGAAAAACCTCTTTCTTCTCCTTCCTTTCCTTTCAGCCTTAATTTACAAAGCATATGGAAGCCATATGACAAAACCCCTCCCTCCCACCAACGTGAATTTGTATACCTAATTCCCAGTACATCATTTAGCTCATGCAATATTTTACCCACCTCTATCCAAAATTGCTAGATTCTGCTGTGTTCTCAACACACAATATTACCATAACTATAAGTTCAGCATATGCTTTTCCTCCCAGCTGGAGCTGATAACGTACCAATGTTTTAGGTACAGCTGCACAGTTTTTTCACAGCACCAAGGTCTTTTAATTTTCCAGCTCTTCCCTGCAGGGACTAGGCTGGAGTTGCACAAGAAAGTGGATGAGGACACAGCTGAGAGAGCTGAACTCAGCAGTCCAAAGGGATATCCTATGGATATCCCTTTGGACTGCTGAGCACCATACAACATGGTGCTCAGCAGTAAAAACTCAGGTTAAGGAGGAAAAGTGAAATATGCCCTTTGGGTTACTGCATTTTTCTTTCCAACTACTTGTTATGTGTACTGAGGCCTTGTTTTCCAGGAGGCAGCTAAACATCTGCCTGTCCACGGGAAGCAGTGAATGAATTCCTTATTTTGCTTTGCTTGCATGTGCAGCTTTGCTTCCCTTCCTAAACTGTCTTTATTTTGACTCAAAATTTGGTTTGGGTTTTTGGGTTTTGCTCTTCCTATTTCCTCACTCATCTTACTGCAGGGAATGAGAGAGAGACTGAGTGGAGGTTCACCTGTCAGCTGGGATCAGTTCACTACAATTCCTGTTTGGACTTCTTTAAAAAGTAATCATACAACACAGGTGACATTTCTGTGAATATATGTTGAGGTGATTCTCTTTTCTTTTTATTACCTTGGAGGGATGACACCGTTTTCTAATGCCCAAGTCCTCAATAACAATATAACTTAATGAGACTACCTATTTGTCACAGAAATCAAGGTCTCCTTAATCACCCACTTTTTTTTTCCCCTTCTTTGCCGTGGTACCGCCAGCAAAGGTACCGGGCACTCACACGCAATTTCAGGGGCTGGCTGGGCTGCTCTGGGCCATGGGAGGGCTGGTGAAGGTCCTGCAAGGGTTCACCTAACCCACTGGTGGTACAGGGTGCCGAGGAAGGAGAGACGAGGCGGAGGGGCTTCCCAAGATGGTTTATTTGGGCACCGGGTTCGTGCCAGGAAGCACTGGCATGGTGTTTTACAGTCACATGTATACCATCACTAGTGGGCGGGGGAGGATACAAAATCCCCTATGGTATGGGGGCATGGGGTTTGAATTTGGTGGGCTAGTGACGGATTGGGTAATACAGAACCTTCCAGGGGGAGAAACCAAATACCAGGGGAAGAAGGGGGGAGATGGCAGTGCCTGGCCATGGTAGAAACCAAAACCTGGCCATAGCACACTGCAACACTTCTTCCTAAGTTTTACCTCATTATTTTGGAGTCTTAAATAGACATATCATTCCTTCTATTTACCAAATGGTAGTAATACAAGCTCATAAATTTGCAGAAACATCAAAATACAGGGTTTATCTATTTAATTCTGCAAGGAGTCATAGATAGGGATCTTGCCCTCAGTAGGCAGATTTCCTTTGTAAGCTTAGCTATAGAAATAACTGCTTAAAATATGGCTTTAAAGGACTCTTTCGATACACACCTTTTGCCCATGGCATGATCCAATTCTTTGTGTCCATTACTATGTTCGCCTAGAGCAATACCCTTAGCTTTTGCTCACAGAAGTACTCTCCCTTCTCAGAGCTTGAGGTCACAGAACAGGACCAACCTGAGCATCACAGTTCAAGGCAGACAAGATTCCCCCAGATCCCTGGGGCACAAAGTAGTGTCTGGAGTGCTTCATGTCTAGAGCTGGCCCCACAGTGAGTTTCAGCACAAAATGAGTCCCAGAATTGCACTTAACCAATAAACTGCAGAAGGCAACAGAATCTCATCTATTTTTCCAAATCAGGAGGAAGAAATAAAATATATTCTCTGTTCTTCAATGTACAATGACTATAATGTTTCTACAGGTGTGGAGATATTTTTAATCTGAACACACAAAACAAAAACTACTGCTGGGATTGCCTCTAGTTTTACCAAAGGATCTCTTAATATTAAATTTGAATAAAATCAGTGGATAGAAAAGAGTTTAAGTTCTTACTTCAGTGATAATATGAAGTGGATCTTATACACATTCATAGTCAACTGCAAATTTATTATGGTCCTTGTAAGATATTCAACAGTTCATACTTTAGAAAAGTAGGCACAGAGCTTACTAAAATATTTCTGTTGATGTATAAGTGTGTTCAACTGTGATTTTTTTCCTCACCCATGCTAAAAGCACAGCAAGATAGTTGTGATTCAAAGCATAAATTCCTAATCTCAGAACAATAGACAAAAACAAAGTAATTTTGACCTTTAACAAAATAATTGGGGATTTATAACAGCTAGTTTATTTAAAGATGTTGAGGCAGACAGTGTTACCCAAGTGTTGACATATTTATGTCCAGGCTGAATGATTTGAACAGGAGCTTTATCAGATGGGAGCCCTCAAAAACTGATTAGATTATTTGCATTGAAGTAAAAAGACTCATTCAGAAATAATTTCTTTGTTTGTGTGTGAGATATGCATGTATTATTCTTAAAATCAAAGGGATTCTATCATTAAATTTATCCCAAGGCAACTTAGTGACAGTTTCTTTCATTGATTCATAATCCATATCCATACTAAGGGGTATCTGATCAAATGAGTTTTACATATTTCATTGTGTATTTGCTAAGACTGTCAGTTTAAGCAGCCACGAAATCAAAACAAAAATATTTTGTTTCCTCTTAGCACTAGAAAGTTTGAAGAAAATGGCTTCTTCACAAATTAGGTTCCCAAAAATGCTCATGGTTATCACATGGTTATCAGTTTGACCTGAATTTTATGGCTGTTTGTCACCACTTGTTGCCTGGTCATACTAATGTTTAGCGATCCTGTCGCAAGATGTTCTGCTCTGGAATGTGGTCAAGCAACTTGGGCAATGCCCTATTTGCAAGGACAGAGGGTTTGTCATGCTGGTTTGGTATTGAATTATGCTAAAACCAGTCTGCCTCACCAGCCCCACAGGTAATACTCTGATAGTGAGACAAAAATGTGACAGATATGGTAAAGTAACCCTGACAAAAAATGTTAAGCTGACCAGAAGACATATGACTGGCAGCCAATCACTTTATATTATAAATGTCCAGTCCTACTTTTGCACAGTTAGGTTCTTCTAACATATCCCTTCTGGTAGTGTGCATGAAGATTTCTTCTTTGGGTGGTGAAGCCCCTCAGTGTTACTCCTCAAGGCTGAGTGAAAGAGATTTTGCTCACAATTGTTGGTATGGGTGAGTTACATCAATCTCTGCTTTAATAATTGTTTGCTTTTGCTACTTTAATACAATTGCCTTAATATGATGGCTTTGATGTAGTGCGTTATCCTAGCCCACCCTAGCAATTTTAACTTCTATGCTGTACAGTAAATAATTCTTATCAAGATACTTTTGGCTAATCGTTTATCACAATAAGTAATTAATATTTACTGAAATAGAACTGATTTTCCATTATTAATTCTACAGACAAAAGTCGTACAAAGGTTCAACCAAACCTCTGTAATTTCTTACACTTAGACCATTGAAAGTCTGAGGCTAAGATTGGATCCAGTTGCACCCAGAAGCGCTGAGAAGGAGTTTAGAAAGCAAGGGGGTCCTTTCTGCACCTCGTGACTCAACAGGAGGGTTCCTCTAATAAACTTTCTCTGAAGCTTCCATTCCCACTGGCAACAGTCCCCCTCTTGTAATACAGAACATACCTCAGGTGTTAACTTGGCAGAAGTTATTGTAAATATGGTCCTCAACTTAAGGAGAATCCATCTGATAATATATTTAAATAAATAAACAACACAGAATAACCTCATGGTATGAACGAGACACATCACTCAGAAAACTGAAGTCAGATGGAAGAATTTCAATAAAGAAAAAGAAATACCTGTGGCATGAAGCTCAATTTGTAAAGACCTCAAACTGCAGGACTCCTGATACAGAAAGGCTGCTGCTGAGATACATCAAAAGTTCATCTTTATTGAAGAACAATTGCATGACCTAGTTTCTGGTAAGCAAAAAGCTTTTGTAGAAACTTCAGGAGCTGATAAAAATCACTGTAAAGTTAGGATGTGCACTTTTATCTTTACACCAGTAGGAAGGAGGGATTTGAAAAGATTTTCTGCTATCTTATTTTACATTTAATTCTAAAAGTTATGTAAATTTAGGAGCAAAGGAAGAAAAAAATAGTATAAATTAGATGACCATAAATATTTATTGTACTAGGTAGAAGAAGTTTAAGACTTAGTTGGTATGCATGAAAATATGTTTCCATTTCAAGTAACTAGAAACAGTAGAACAGAAAAACATAAGGAAGACATGATTTGACTCAACTCTTAATATTCACAAAGTAGACTTAAATTATAAAAAAGGGGGAGACAAGATTCTTTAAAAGACACCTACGACATGTGTTGGCTGTATCCAAGCTAATGAAAAACAAACAGAAATATGTGATTTTTTCACCTGTCTGGGTTTGGGGGGTTTTTTTGCTGCTTATGGAGTTACACCTACCCATTCTAAGATCCAGTCCTTGACACAGAGCTAGTTAAATCAACACACTTCAAGATACACCATTTACTTAACTCCCAGTTCTGTCCTGCTTTTCTACCTCTTTGCACTTTACCCTCCCATGCCATGCCAGTTTTCTAAGGTGCATCTTCTAGACTGACAGGCATACCCTGTAGTGCATGGGCCCCAGAAACAAGCAGCAGCCCAGAGTAGTAACTCTGGATCAGACTTTGGAGATGTATCAGCAGGTGATGAATTTGGCAATTGCTTGTGCCTCAGCGAAGGAGAGTAAATGTGGAGGTAGGAGAGGGAGGAGGAATCACAGAATCAAGAATATTCTGAGTTGGAAGGGACCCACAGGGATCATCGAATCCAACTCTTAAGTGAATGTACTGTTAGAATTCGAAAGCTTGGTGTCATTAGTACCATCCTTCAACCAGCTGAGCTAATATCAGGGAAGAAGAGATTCTTTGCAATTCTTGGTTTTTTCCTGAGAAAGAGTAAATAAAGTGAAATTTTTAAGAATAAAGCATGTTTTTAACTAGATACACAAAAGCTTTAAAATGTATTCTATGTATATTATTTTACATGGCAAATCTTCTCCCTAAAACTTCACAGATGATAGGAGACAGTATGAATATCCAGTTCTACTATCCACAACCCCAGAGTGCTAGTTCAGAAATTTCAGGTTTTTACTGTAATTCCTCATCTCTAATCCAAAGCAGTCCATATGGGACATTTGTAAATGGCTTATGTACTTGCAGTGATGTTGGTGATTCAATCCTCCTGAGCAGCAAAGATTGCATTTCGCAAAGCATTACAAAAGCCATCTTAGTAGCCCCAGTTGCCTAAATGGCTGGTTTCTGAATCCAGAATGTCCTGAATATCACTGAGTATCTTTTTACCTGTGTGTCTAATCCTTGTCAAATAAATGAGTGGAAACACAGTAAAAATAGAAAGTAAAAATAAAAGTTATCAAATCCAGAAATTAATAAGAAAAAAATCTCAGAATTACAAAAAAAGTCCACAAAAACCAAAAACTAAAACAAACAAACAAAAAAACCCACAACAACAATAACAAACCAACCAAAACCTGTCTAGTCCACTTTCTTTGTCAAATGCACCAGTTTGGCATTCACTATGAAGCATGTGGTGCATGATGTCTTACTGACATTAACTGTTCAGGTATTTTCTTCTTGATGCACATCTTTAGCACTGGCATTGTTCAAAAGTGGTTTTTGTTGTTCCAGATAGAGTTTCCCCACCCTGAGTACAAATGATAGCATACTTCAGAGCAGTGCTCTCAAGCAATTTTGTAGACAAAAGAATTAGAGTACCAGATGGATTCATAGTGGAAGCAATAATAGATTTGGCAAGACGGATGCCTTAAGAGTAAAGATTTTCAATTCATATGAAGACAATTTTCAGGAGGGAACCATATGATGCTAAAAGCAAGCAAGGAAAGAAGCTGATGTTTGCACTCCTTATCATACTTTTTAATGTCGTTCAAAATCCCAGTTGTTTCACGGCAAAGCATGTCATACAACAAAGTCAGACCAAGTCTCCTTTATATAATACATTAAGGGTTGTAAAGTACATCTACAATGAAAGTTCAAACAGGCTTAAAAATTTCACAAATGTCCTACTGGCGTCACCAGAAGTGCAGAAACAGAGAAAAAGACACCACTTTTTCATCCCCCCTCAATCTTTGCATAAGTGGAAAGTTATTCCTTACCTGACAGTCATGAATATTTCCAAAAAATATTAAACTGAGCATATTAGATTATACTACATCTTATCCGCTCTGTCCATCATGTGTTACTGACTATGCTTCAGGACAAGGCTGAAGGGAAATATGGTCTTGAGAGGCACCAAAATACAGTTCAATGAGTAGAAACATAATCTTTAAAAAAAAAAAAAAATATTTCAGAAAAAGCTACGAGGCAAGTAGCTTGTGTGATCTCAAAAATGGCTAAAACACCCCACCCTCAAGAATTAGACTGCTGGTCAGTGATAAACACACAGGGTCCACAGTTGTTCGTCTTTCTTGTACCTGCAAGGAATATTAGAAGCTATGGTGAAGGACAGTCACCACAACCACCACCACCATCATAGTCTTAAGAGGGCAACAGCCAATGATCACAAAAGATGTCTAGTCCTTCCTTAGATAAAATAAGTTTTGTTAAGTTTGGATTTGGGTGATGGTACAAATCTTGATTGTCTTCAGTTCTAGCAAGAGCTACCTGGGAATACTCCTCTGAAAAACATGCACAACATTTTAACTGATACCAGCTTGTTTCTTCCAGATTGTACTACATAGTAAAATATTGAATACATAAAAATTACTCATGTTTCCTCATCAAGTGACAGAAGCCAGTTATTTTCAATTACTGACCAACAAGAAAAAGAAAAACCATTGTTGATTTAAGTATAAAATCACCCATTCTTGGATGTTTCTGCCTCAGCCTTGGCTGCTCTACAGTTAAAATTTATAAAACAAAATATATACATCACCACTTGTGTGTCTCATGAGGGCTGACAGGCAGGGACTGCTGTGGATCAAGCAAAAGGCAAGTCCCACCAGAACTGCATCACTGCAAAATCTTAGCTCTCAGGTTTTGCACACAAGCTCACAATTAGAAGGACAATACATACATGCTTATTTCATAAAATAGAAGGTTACTTCGATAACTAGACACCAAAACCACTATGAAATTAGAGAGGGAAATCAAATCAATAGTAGGTCCAACAGGAGACTGTGTTCTATCCTTGGATCTGTTCTCGGGCGTGCTAGTTGCATACAGATTAGCTGCTAAATGGCTGATTCAATAGACTGGTAGCAAACACATGCTTTGCTAGAGATGACTTTTTAAGTCATCATACATCAAACAGACAGTGTCAGCCTTTGAGGATAAACCAGTGATGGCTTGTTGTGCTCTTTGAACTGCCTCGGAGACCCAGAGACTAAAAAAGTGCCTCAATGTTTCCCTGAATCCACTGGGAGGATTGAAAGCTTCAAAGAGTAACACTATCACATCCAAGGGGAAATGCATTGATTGAAGGAACCAGTGTGAAATAGTCTTTTATAATTACCAGAATGCTGGAATCGACTGGTGTTTTGCTGAGCTATATTTTATCTTTATTGGATTAACTGTGACACAGTAGGTTATGTCAAAGGGAATCTGCATGAATATTAAAAGTAAATGTGGTGTGAATAATAGATAACTTACATTAGATGCAACAGCATGCAGCAATTTTTATTCACCTATGTAATTAGATTAAAACAAATCTGCTGAATAAAGTATATTGTCTTATTATAATCCAAATTCAAAAGTATCAAGAAGTTATGAAACGGGGATAATTGCTGCTCTTTAGAAGATGCTTGTGGTTACTCACATATACACATGACAGGGAAAAATTTTGAGAAGCATTCTAGAGAAAATGGTTTGGTAATGAATAGAAAACCATTTCAGTCTCAAATTGTAAGTGTATCACATATCTACGTATAACTTTGGTAGCAGGTATGTGCTGTTTAGGTAAAAAAAATAATTGAGGGGAAATGCAAGGAACAGAAATTATGTAAGGCAGATGAGTTAAGTGCTAAGATCATACACTAATCCTGATCTTTTTATAAGCATATATTCAGCATTGGGTCTGCTAATTTCCTAAATGATCAGTTGCATGTTCTTTAACACAATGAGTGTTTTCTTTTTATGCCACAGAAATATATGCTGGCTTGGAATTTTTAGCAGAGAGTTCAATTTTTGCAAAGCTGAGCAATTGAAAATATGAATTTCAATTATATCTGTAGAATCACAGAGTAATTTAATCCGGAAGGGACCTCCAGAGGTCATTAGACAAAGCTCTTGCTCAAAGCAGATCTAATTAGATCAGGCTGCTCTGGGACATGGCTAGTGGAGTCTTGAACACAACCAAGGACAGATATTCCACACTCTCTTTGTTCACTTATTCCAAGATTTGATAATTCTCATTAAAAAACCTAAACCAATAAAGAAACCAAAAACCACCTCCTTAACTTATAAAAATATTCATTTTCCTCCATCCAAATTGTATCTGTTTCCTCTGCTGGCATGCCTCTCCTAGGAAAGTCTGGCTTCACCTTTTCTCTTTCCTTACATTATGTAGTTACAAGACAGCAACAAGGTCTTCCCTTTGCCTTCTCTTTTCTGAGCTGGACAGTTCTCTCCTCCTGTGCTATCTGCTAAAGCCTCCAGTCTTGATTGCTATCACTGGACTTGCTTAACTGTGTCAATATTCCTCTTGTACTGGTGATCCCAAAACTTAACAGAGTATTGGATGCTTGGCCTCACAACTGAAAAAAAAAGGATTATTTCTCCAGATCTGTTAGCTGTAGTTGTCCAGTACAGCTAAGGATGAAAGTGGGATTCTCTGACCCATGTTCAGCTTATTGTCCACTAGGACCCTATGGTCCTTTTCTGTAGAACTGTTCCCTGACAACTGGACCTCAGCCTGTGTTTTGCATGGATTTATTCCATTGCAGATGCAGGATTTGCGGTGATGTTAAATTCTATGAGAGGCTTACCAGTCCATTTCTCCAGTCTGTCTGGGTTTCTCTGACTAGAAGCCCTGCCCTCCAGTGTGCTGACCACTAAAGTTAATTTGTTTTTGTCCACAAACTCACTGAGGTTGCACTCCATCTTATCATCAAGACATTAATGCAGACACTAAACAGTTTCGTTCTCAATATAGATCCCTGAGGGATGCCCCTAGTTGCTGGCTGCCAGATGGACTTTTGCCACTGGTATAAACTCTCTGATTTCAGCAGTCCAACCACTTTTCTGAACATTCACTTGGCCAGTTTCTGTCTCACGAAGTTGGTGATAGTGAAACTGGAAGACTTTCAAAAGACTTGGAAATTAAAATATCTAATACCCACTGCCTTGTTCACAGTACCAGTCCACTATAGGAAGCACTCAGGTTGTTCAGCCTTTATTTATCTTTGGTAAAATCATGTTGCCATATGAAAATTACCCTCTTGATTTTCAAGTGTTCAGGAATTACTTCTCAGCGGATTTGTGCCTCAGCGTTTCCAGGCTGCTTGTAGTTGTCTGGATCCAACCTCTTACCTTTCTTGAAGCCGGTTACAACATTTGCCTTCTTTCAGCCACCAGTAACATCTCTTCAAAGGGTTGTTTTTTTTTTTTTCCTTCTTCATTTCCTTTTCTTTTCTTCCTCTTTTTCCCTTTTTCTTTTATTCTTTTTCTTTATCTGACATCAGCTAGCTCCTTCATCACCCTCAGGTGCTTCACACCTCACTCCATGGGCTGTATATTTCTATATAAATTAAGTGATCCCTAACTTGCTTCACTCCCACAGACTTTGCTAGCAGACTTCAGAATCTGGGAGTCAGGTTGGATATATCTTAGCAGTAAAACTGAGAAAGGCATTAAAGCATTATAATGAGAAAGAAAGGCCTACCTATTATGAAAATTCTAGCTATTTTTTTAACAAATTTTAGCTTTTTTTTTTAACATGTACATACATGCACACATAAAGACATGTACTGCCTGTGAAAAAGGCATGGCAAGGACAGACAGAACAAGGTTTAAAGAGTGTCTGCTCAGCCCAGTCTTAGCTATGTGTCTAATGCTCTAGATTTGTAGGAATCTCTCAAATATCTCAAAGTTGTGGCGGGGTTTTATATTTTTTTACTCTAATCACCTTTTTCCCTACATGAGAGTAGTTAAAGATGAAGTCAGTCTTATTTTACCTTTAAATGGGTCAGTATGTGCTGAATAAGTCCCTTTCATTTTCAGACTTTATTGATCAAATCAATCTATTCACTAACTGTTGAAGAGCTGACATTGCATAGCTGCTGAGGCAAACTCATTTTTGACAATGGTGCATTTAAAGTCAATGAACATAGTCCACGCAGACCAAACATACCCCATAGTTTCTTTCCAACACCATTTGCATCACGTCACACTTAGAATGATTCAAGGCTGACATTTTAGCTGTTAAAGGAGCCATGAAACTGCATCACAGGCAACCATTTTTCTTACAAATTGCAAAATGAAGAAGAAATATTCCCTACTGTCTACAAAGCTACCACTGGGAAAAAAGGGAAAAACATTTTATGCCATTTCCCTTTCATCTAAAAGAGCTGACCTATGTTTAAAAACTTTATTGTAAGATTTTTTTTATTTTGAGGGTGGTGAGGCACTGGAACAGGTTGCTCAGACAAGTTGTCCCATCCCTGGAAGTCTTTAAGGCCAGGCTGGATGGAGCTCTGAGCAATCTGGTGCAATGGAAGATGTCCCTGTCCATGGCAGGGACTCCCCTGGAACTAAATGATCTTAAAGGTCCCTTTCAGCCCAGGCCATTCTATGATTCTATGATCCTGTGATTCCATGATTCTATGACTTTCATTTGGCATGTATAGTGCAATTTTTAAACATATGCAGAACTCTCAAAAGGGCACAAAAGAGGAAAGCACCAGAACTCTCTATAGCAATATGACTAAACATACCTAAAAATTGTGTCTTCCAGTCCCACCTCTTACAGACACTTTCAAATAATGTATCATCCAGAGCATCCAAATAAAATACATTCACCTCATATGAAAACAAAAGGAAATTTATGCTGTTAGCTAATACTTTGAAAAAGTACACTTTATTTAGCAATGCTATGAGCACAGGCATACTTGACTGTCCTGAGAAGATGGGCACTTGTAGGACAAATCAATAACTAGCTGCAGAGTTGGTGCTGGTGACAGGGGTTTGGGTTCTATGACCATCTGGGCAAAACTATTGTCACCAGTGCAGTGGTGGACATCATAAAGATGGGCTGTAAACTAAGAATGACAGTGAGGGAGAGAGTAACCAGCAATCCTGTGAGGGAGCAACCAATAGATGGCTAAGCAAAGTTGATAGGATGATGTGACAGCAAAGGATCAAAAAATTAGCAAAACTAGGGCTTTTTGCAGGTAACCAAGGAAGTGCCAACAAGGTAACAATATGGAAAAATCTCCCAAACTCTCTCCAGACATTTAACATGCTGGGATGCCTCTTTGAAGTGTCAATATACTAATGCATATGGTATGGGGAATACCAGGCCCATGAATGAGAAGATGTTAATCAGTAACTGTTAGAATATATTCATAGAGGAGATTTCATCCTTGACTGTGGCAGTGGCCCAGTCTGAGACTGTGGTACCATCGGCCCCGCCTTGCCAGTTAACACCTAATAGATTTTCTCTGTGGATAAATGAAGATATTAAATGGGAAAATTATCCCCCTCAGGATAGTGATTCTGAGGGCAATGGGGTTGTTGAGGTGGGAAATCTTCCCGCCAACCAGTAATTGTCAATCCAAGTTCCATCTCCTCCCCCGTCCCCTCACAGATGTTTAATATTCATAAGACACCAAAGTTCTGTTGCTACCCTACTTTGGTTGGTCAGTTTTAATATATTCCTCCCCTTGGTTATGTTCATTGGAAGTTGAGAGTTATGTAATGTTACCCCATTGGTTTGTTTCCCTCACTCCTCCCATTGTTCCACCTCTTTTGTCTCCCTTAAAATCCCCTGTCACCTGTGTTCTGGCCTCTTGGTAGCCCGATTCCCAGCCTGCTACGTT
>VYZT01007711.1:0-42067 GCA_013400735.1 Pomatostomus ruficeps | reverse complement strand
ATGGTCCGGAATAGCAATTATTACAATGAAGTCATTATAGTTATGTATATGTAATATTGCAATTTTAATTCCATATTAAAAATGCAATGCTTCTGTGTTCATTTGTTTTACAGTACTGTGCTTTATTTGTTTTACAGTACTCATCTTATGCCTAACCAAAAAAAATCAAGTTAATCATAAGTTTTAATATAGGAATTTACCGCATCTGTGAGAAGAAGTCAATGGGATAAGGAGAGAACATAGGTAACTCAGATAATAAGATTCCACATTCTATTTTCAGAGGTAAAAGTTAAGGCTATACATAAGAGTTTGGATGGACTAAGAAGCAGATATGATTTCTTATAAATAAGAGTTATGTTACTAGGAAAAGAGAGTGTTTTCTTCTGAAAAAATTATTACTGAAATTCAAGTGATCCACTCTAAATACTAGACCCATAGTTTCTGGTAGCTCTAAAATTAGGAGTGTGAAAAATGTCTCTTGTATTTCCCTTCAGATTCTTAATGATTCATTTTACTGATGCATTTTCTCTGGTGTTTATCTTGTCACTGTTTTCATTTTCATTCATATTTACACCAAATATGTAAATGCAGTCCCAACACATTAAATAGCACATATATTTAGAATGTTAAACATACACTGTACATCAAAAAATGCTCTAGAGTTGCTCCCAACAGAGTTTTCCTATCTAAAGTTAATGAGTTTTAATGTACGGTTTCCTTGTACCTTTCCTTTCTCTGCACATCAATCTGTTCATGGCATCTGTCAAGCATGCAATAACAGGGAAATATTCTCTGGGGCTGTCAGTGAAATGACACCTTTCTCCTTTACTGGAGTTTGAAAATAATGCCTATATTTTTCTGAAATTCTCCAGGCAATGTATGTCTGAGTTACAAAACCAACACCATCTGCCCAGGCAGATTCTCGGAGCCAATGACACATAAAAGATTTTATCTGATCTCTGATGTCAAAGATATTACATTAGGTTATCAGACTTCCACTTAACTAGATGACTTACCTGCACACCTGACATTCAAATAAAATGGTTAAATAGAACAGTGACTAGGGTTAGTTCACTGTATTATCACAACCAATTATTATAAGCAAGAACTCTAATTTATGAAGAACAATGCAGTTAGTTACCTGTTCAAATAAAGGATGGAACTCTTTGGCATTGAATCACTGCATGGCAGATGAGCTTATTTAAACTATATGGATTTTAGCATTCCTAAGATATTTAGAAGCACATATTGTATCTGTAGGCAACATACAGACCTGTACTTACCCAGCAATTAATCATTGCACAAGCAAGTCCCCACAGGTTTTCATTTTGAAGCTAGCAACTGCTTTGTGGTTTCCTGAAACAAAAAGCTTAGAAATGCTCAAAATTAGGAATGTCACCCACTTCAGAACAAGACTCAAGTGAGTTGGCCTCAGTTTTTCGTGTATGCAACTGTAAAATGGATGTCGTTTCCCCATCTGCCTTAGCTGAAGGAAAGATGTTCATCCATATTTATTTGTTTCTTCAGTAAATTGTTCTTGAGGTTTTCTTGAAAAATCATTCTTAATTCTAATAAGCTAAATAAAAAACTGGAAGTAAAATAATAACTTCAATTCAACCTGCAGACAATGTGGATTTGCTTCTGACAGTCACATTTACTCTCCAGGCCAATTATAAAAGTACGACATGTCAAGGCATCACCATTTACAGATGGTATCAGAATTTTTGCCCAAACAAATCTTCCTTCTTATTATCATTACCACAACAACTTCAAGTATGATAACTTCAAATGATTCCTCTCTAACCTGGTGATCTCATCTTCCGGAATTCCATTTCTTCAACCTGGTTCACCCTTACCCTTTAACATTAATGACAAAGAAATAATGTATATTGATGACACTCATGTTCAGAGAAAAACTTATTTTTAACTACTGTTTTTTTCCTCAAGGGTATATTAAAAATCATAATCAAAACATAAATGAGGACGTAACACAGATCTCTAGTAAGAAAGAAGAAAATCACGTGTTTAAGCAACATTGTTTCCAATAGGTTTGAAATGCACTGGCTAAGTAAGTGTCTTCCTGAAAAACGATTCAGTTGGTGCCAGTGTGTCTGAATTTTATTAATGTCACGGCAGTGAGGGTACACTGTTATCACTTTTCCTGAATGAGACACAACCTAATTTCAACATTTAATTTGATGAGTAAGAACATTGTCTCTAAAGAGTTGATTATTTTTCTGCAATTTGAATTCTTTTCTAGAGACAAAATAATTAACTTCAATTTTGTGACCAACTCAAATTGAATTCTTTGGGGGCTCTTTTACCCCTTTATATGTCATATGAAAGTCTATTTCTTTTAATATAGATATTTAAGGTCAAACTGTATTTTAATGTTATTAAATAACAATCTAGAAGGGCTAATTAGATGAGAGTCTAGAATGACTATTTTGATCAGTCATTTGTAAATCATTATCAAAATATCATTTCAAAACTCACTGCCAAAAAGGTTTCAGCTTAGAGCATTCCAGCACTTCCCGAGAAAAGTATGACCACAGAAGATTTTTACTTTTTTGTACCAAGTGTACATCAATCTAGAAACACAAAGAAATAAAAATAGTTTAATATCTATGCAGCAAGGTTTCTGTTATTTCATACAAAAATAACTTCTTGTGTTTCTGTAGTTCCTTCTAATCTTCCTTTGGTTTACTGCTTTAAAAAAACATCTTCATTTTTATGCATCATAGTCAACAAGAAAAATATTAAATCTGAGTTATTCTGATTCTCCCAAAAGCAGAGGAAGAACCAAATCCTACACTCTGCTTTACAGAAACAGACCTTTATGGCTTATAACTAAAGGATCAAGGAGATCTTTGCCCCGACAGGGTTTAAGCTGAAAAGAAAACTTGCAGGGAATCAGCATTTCACTGCTTCCCAAATACTTTGTCCAGAAAGCATCACAATAGCCCCATCAATTTCTGTAACACAGAATAGAAAAAAAGAATGTACTATTCATCTAATGCATTCTTTTTACTACTCCTTTTGCAAATAAGTATCCATTTATTGCTGGTTTGACCAAGGAAAATCTTTCAACCTCAGGCTAATAGTCTGTAACTGTGAGACATGAACTCCTCTGTTAACCCACCTTCCAAAAACCCTGCTGCTGGGACCTGGAAGTCACCTCGCTGAATCAACACTCCAAGTAAGAAAGCAAACCATGTCACCATAAGTCACTTAAGAAGCAGCATCTGTGCTTGTCTTTCTTGTCGTCCTTTGGTACTTGAGACATGCTGTATAATTGAGCTTGCTGGACTTCTACCAAGTTATCTGTCTCTGACGACTGGTGTGCTGTAAATTCATATAGAAACTGTTATATTCCACTGAACTACTGCAGCTGCCTAGATAAAATGGTAAATTTTCCGCAGATCTTCCTGTCGACTTCAACCTGAAGGTAGGATTTAGGAAGGTTACATTTCTCAGCAAACAGGCATTTGGAAGAGGTTTTTCAGAACCTCTCAGTATTTCCTTTTACTAAAGCAAGGTGAGGGTTTTTTCAGCCCTTAAAGAAAAATAAAAATTGAACACATTTATTATGGTTACAAGACTTTGCTTTAACAGTTCCAGAAATATTGTCTTGAGGTCACTGCATTGTCAGAAGACCTGAAGAGTTGCTTCTCTGCAGAGAATATAACAGCATTTTCAGGTTTCAGCAGCCTTCCAGCCTGCAGTGGAAGAATTTGGCAGATATTCCCTTTACAGGCTCATTATTTAATGTTTGCTCTTTCTCTTTTCTATGCTTTCAGCTGAACTCCTTTAAAAAAAATAGACAGAGGAGTATCAGTCTCTAAAATTGATGGCTCTGAAGACAAACACTTTTGGGGCAAAGAGTTAAACTATCTGCTACATTTTTTCCCAAAAGTTTAATGGGTGAATATGTGTATTCTATCTTGACTCAAATTCTTAAAAAGAAATTGATTGATTTTTTTTATTCCCATTTTTATTTTATACAACTCTGAGAAGCTCAGTAGATGGAAAATGATACATAAGGTCTGAAAGGTCCAAAGCCTGTGCTGACTAAGCGTCATTCCAATCTGCTGCTAGAGCTAAGTGGTCAGGCACATGTTATTACAAAGTTCCTGATTCATCTCCTTTCATTAGAAAACTTTCAACAGCAGCAACAAAAAAAAGAATCCTTTTAATACTTTTTTCTATTTTTTTTCTTTTCAT
Organism: Pomatostomus ruficeps; assembly: GCA_013400735.1. Lineage (NCBI taxonomy): Eukaryota > Metazoa > Chordata > Aves > Passeriformes > Timaliidae > Pomatostomus > Pomatostomus ruficeps. Next base: position 37,843 of record VYZT01007711.1, on the reverse strand, counting down.
TCTGTACTTACACCCACTCTAGTGCTACCAGTTCAGAAACTGCTTTTTTCTGAGTCTGTTAGTGGTTTGCACTAATCCAAACACAAAGCCATTGACTGGCACTTCAGAAAGTGATGTGAATAACTCACAGCATATTGGTTTCGACAACATAAAATAAAGGATTTGTCCCCCTGCTGTTATTGCCTGAAGGTGCTTTTGTAGAAAATAAAAATAGTTTCCAGAGGTAAAACTTTGAGGGGTAAAATTACACCATTTGTGTAAAGGGAAAATCTGTGAGGAAAAATGACATGAACTGTGTATTTTTGGGGCTCAGAACTACCACTGGTTTTTTGAATTACATGGCCACCTGTCACAATTTTACTTGAGATGTCAGTGAAATGGTAGGAGCCTGTCCTAAAAATTGAATGAATAGCATTTAAAATATTTGGTCACAGGTTGTCTGCACATCTGCATGTAATATTTTTAGACATAAATATTGTTGAAAAGGCATCAGCTTTCCTTCCTCACTGTCTCATAAAGCAACCTGATAAATATCAAATTTACTTTTCAGTAAAACTATGCATTAATATCTTTGCTGTTCAATCAGAGGCATCATTAAATAATGTACCAAGCACTAATAATCTCAATAAAACCAACAAAATCAGGGTTTGCTTTCAAAAAGCACATTTAATCTGGAAGAAACTTTAATTGCATTACAGAGGTCACTCTTTTTGCTACCACTTGTCATAGAAATGGATTTCAATACTCTTTCTTAGCATTCTATATGGATCATTCAAACAACATATAATACCCAGCAACACCTTCATGCATTACTGAACTGCAGCCATCTCTTCAGCAGGATATAGTTATTGTTTAAAAATACACAGCAACACAATGCAAGCCTTACTGAAACTAGCATGAAGATTTAAATAGAAATAATATTCCAGTGGGAAGATTTTTGTTTTCTGTTTTGTCCTGAGTAAAACAGCAATCCTTTTCATTTATATAATTTCCCAGTATTTAGACTATTTATCAAAAAAGGAGACTGCCCCAACTCTAGGCCCTTTTTTACCTGGGAGGTTTTGAGGTGTCTGCTATTATCTCTTCAGAAAAGATGCAAAACAGCTAAAGGTCACAAATTATATCAACTCCCCCTAAGATGGCACTCAAATCAGTTCCCAGGAGACGGATGTATGCACTAAGGTATCATGCAAAAATGAGTACCTCTGTCTCCAGCTACATTTGTGAACAAAAGCAACAATGGCCAAATGCTCTCAGCATGGATTAAGCGTATTCTGATGATGTCTAATGTGCCAGGTAGTCATGTGAAAAGAAGCATAAATCTTGACTTGGGTGATTTAGGTCTCATCCTTCTCACCAGAAACAACAAAGACAACAGGGACAAAAAGAAAAATTACCTAAGTAGTTTCTTTTAATTTTCCCTGGTCTATCAAGTTGTCTTTCCCATCACTTCTGCTCCATGTACATTCTGTCAATGGCAGCAGCCTCAGCTTTAGTTGGTCACTTTGCTCAAATGTGCCTTCTTATTTTCCTTCACTCAACCTGTCACAGCCTGGCTGCTCTGTAAAACCACCTGTGTTTATTTCCTCACCAGATCTGCAGGCTTCACTTTTCCTGTTCCTCAGATAATGTCATACATGGCTAGGTATACATCACAATAGATCTTCCAAGTTCGTTAATCTGGGTATATACTTTTGGATCTCAGGTCAGTTTCAGATACAGATCCGCAGCCCAAATATAAATACCTCCCTCAACTCATTCTCCTTCTATCCCTTCTTTCTATTTGGCCCAGCTCACTTGTCCAAATATGAATTTCAGTACACTTTGAAGACATGCTACATATGGTTGTCTGAAGAAGTATAACTCAGAGTTGTCAGCCTTTTAGGTTACTAATGTTTCTAAATCTTTCCCTCCTCCTTGTTTCCTTCCATCTGTGCTGTTCTGTGTGTAATTATGTCATAAAACCTTAAGTGCAAGGGCTGTGAGTCCTCTTCTTGGATGAAATTCCATCCAGAAATAAGCATCTATCTGTCACTCAATTTTATATATTATCACTGGGTAAAGTAAAAGAACAGAAAATAAAAAAAAAAATGAAAACTTGTTTTCCATTCCTTGAATGTACTCCTGATATCACACATGGAAGACATTGGGGGCAGGAGAGTGGCAGAGGTTGAGGAAAAACAAAAACTATATCTACCCAACTCCTTGCTATGGCATCCAAAAATTATAACTGATATAGAACTATTTGTAATTCTAACTCATCCTTAGGATTTCAATGTGCTGAACCCAGAAAGGTAAAAGGAACGAAGAGGGAAACAAGGGATGCAGCATATTAATAACACAGATTAGCTGTTGTCTCCACTACTTGTCCTATTTTTCTTTACTGCTTCTGTTTCACAACTTGTTTCCACTTTTTGGAGTCACTTATAGATTATCATGATGACTTCTAAATCATTTTACTTTAATTAGTCAGGCTTTGATACCAAATAATTTTCAACATGGCCCAGTGCCAGTCAGGCTTGGAAATAATTTCTGCCCAGTAACAGTTTCAGAATGCAAAACAGGTCAGTCATTGTACAGCAAACTGGTGAAAGATGAGAAAAGGTTTTGTTAGAGCTTGTCTGATTAGAAACAGTTCCACAAGTGAATTTTTCCTCATTGAACACCAAATGAAAACAGTTAATGATTTAATTCCTTTGAGGCACATGATGCTATTGTAAGATAGTTGTTGCTATATTAATTCCATCAGCTTCTTAGATTTATGCCTTGATATATATGCAATCTCTTTCCTTAATACTTTTTTCCCTTCCTTTTTTTTGAGTGAATTTGTTTTTTCCCTGTGCTGTTTTTCCACCAGTGCTGCTTTTGCATTGAGACCAAAGGGGCTTCTATTTTTTCTTTGCTTACAATTTTTATCGTGCAAATTTGAAGTTTGACAATAGTGCAGCAAGATAAGAGGCTTTCCCTAGAGTCTCTGCAAATCCTTTGCACAATGCTTTGGAATTTAGACAAAATTGCTAAGCCCTCCAGATTGGTATCTATTTAGCCAATGAGAATTTGTATTATAATCTTTCATAAAGAGCACCATGGGACAGCAAAAAGTACTTATAGATTATACTGAAAAGGTAAGGAGTAGAATTTTAAGATGCTTTAAATAACTTTAGGGCAGAACATGAAGCACTTAGTCATACTGGTGAAGTACTCGTCACCTGAAAAGTCCCATGGAATTAAGTTGAAGAATTTGTGTCAGTATTCTTCAACATGACAAACACCTCTAAAACCTAGACCATAAATTACTTTCTGTTTTGCATCCAGTAGATGATGCATGTAAGGCCCTAAATTTCATCTTGAATACAACTCTGAAGAATACCTTATTCTTTAAGTGGATAGTCACAGTTTGTTATTTATTTTACCTACCTTAGGACACTTAGGATACTTACTGTCTCTTCAGTCAATAGAGAGAGATGAACCTTCAGAGGTGACACATTATTTTTGATTTAAACAACAACTGACAGAAAAGTTACCCTACATGCAGAGTATTCATCCAATTCATCATGCATGGTATTCATCCAATGAATAATTAACATAGTTTTCTTTTTTAAAAAAATCCCTTATTTCTAGCCTGCACATGGTTAGGTCCCACATGCAGCTGTTGGATATCAATATGTATTTTTCAAAGAATGAAGAAAAAATCTATTATCAGAAGTCTGTTTCCAATGTACAAGGTGATAAAACCACCCTCCCAAACTACTCTTTGACAAACTGAATAGCTTTAATTTCTAAAGCCCTTTCTTTTTCTTCAAGACTTCTCTGAAACATGTAGGTAATTTTTTTTATTTTTTCTTAAACACTTTCCTGTTATTATGAGAATTTGAATAATACTCCATAAATGACAGTTAATCTACTCTCCACTTGATAAGCTTTGGCAGCTTATTAATGACTTATTTGGATTGCTCTAAGGATGGTGAACTTAAATCAACTTTCTCAGGGTTACAGGAGTAATTATTGTTACAGAAATTTCAAAAATATAGGGCAGTAATTAGATTTGGCCATATAGGTGTGAATGTCATCAGAAAAAAATATCAACAAAACACAAAAACAGAATCATTGAGAATATTAATATTTCATCTTTAGAAATTTAAAATGTTAAAAGAGGTAACCACAAATGAAAAGCTTTTTAATCTAAATAAAGTTATTTTTTCAGGATCCAAACACAGAAATGGAACTTCAAATCCATGCATAGGATGATCAATGGATGTCATTGTTTGATAATGCTAGAAGACAATGGAAGTAACAAATGAAAAACAAAGTTCTACTAGTATCAAAGAAGAGAAAAAAGGTGCACGAGACTGAAATCTTTTTCTCTCCATGAGAGAAACTCAACTAAAAATTATAAAAATACATATATCTAAATGTGCTTATATTCATCCATATAATAAAATCTAACCTATTTATATGTGTGTGCACAAATATATATAAAAAATACAAAAATCAAACAAAAATCTACAGCACAGGATATCACAAAATATAAACAGTGAAAAGCTCATGTTCCAATGCACAGATTTTAACAAATTATTTTATTAATATTAAAGTGTTTGCACACATATTTTAAACTAAATTTGAATTTATTTGATGTCATCCATAAGGAATAAAACACAATAACCAAATATATTTTGATGTCTGTAATTCCCTGTCCCGTCCTCAACTTCTTTAAAAACCACCTTGGTTACAAGGACATATAATTTGCATAATTTTATAGTAATATAATGGCACAATATCTTAGAGAGGCAGGTCCAGCTGAAAAAGTCTTTTAAAAAAGGCCAAAATAACACTTTTTAAATCCTTAGTAAAATTCAGGTCTGGGTAAACAGATGGGCCTTCTATTCTCTGTGGGATGTCTGCCTCTAACAGACTAATAAAAATATTTTTGCCGCCCAATATCACCCCGTATATTGCTGATGCAATTTTGCTTTAGGTAATCTTAGTTGCTGGAAAAATAAACAACTGTAAACAAAAGAAAGGCTGAACTCATTTTGTTCAGGGTTGTATAAATCCAACACAGAGACCTCAACATTTCTTAGGAATCTGTACTAAGTCTAAGCAATTCTGCTCTGTCTACTGATTCTAAATGCAATTGCATGGAAAGCAGAAAATATGACATTCTCATAGTTAAGAGGGGGGGGAAGAAGATGAACACCCAAATTTTCAGCCCCTATAATTTCAAAATAAAAATATATGGAAGAGTCCAGGAAAAGCACAACAGGGGAAGAGCAGGATCTGCACAAAGGAGGAGCTGCAAAAAGAAGAGGACACCAAGGTAAATGTCATAAGTTTATGACATTTTGAGAGTAAGCAGACATTCCTGAAGTACAAGAGCATGAAGAATTTGCAGGGATTGCTTAGTTCTGAAACAGAGTATAGTTTCTCTAAGGTGAGAAAAAGTTTGGGAAAGGAAAAGAGCACATCAAAACAAATAAGGTTCAACCACAGCAGGAAGAGCAGAGGAAGGTTTATGTGCAGCAGAGAAGAAAGCAGATGAGAGAAATGAGAGAAAATAGTAGCAGTAGAAACAGAAAGGCAAGGTAAAGAATGAGAGAGATGGAGGGAAATTAAAGAAGTTATAGAAGGATGTGATTAGGAGAAAAAGTAGTATGATGAATTAGAAGAAAGATATGCTTAAGATCCAATTTGGGATTGTTGAAAGCTTTATAAAAGCACAGAGAGATGAGAATAATCAGTGGAGATAACAAGAACAGATCAAAAAGGTGAATGATCAAATGAGTTGGATTAATTCAAGAGGTAGAAGCAGTTAGATTGAAAGCAGAAAGCACTTTAGAACTGTTCTTCAAGGGATGAATTGCATTAAAGCAGATCCAGCAACTGTATTTTCATTGGGTATAGCTTGGCCCTAAAGACCTCCTTGAATGCAAAAGCAGCACTCAGGGCAGCAGCAAGACTTGACGCTCCTTGCCTCACAACCTTGTTGTGTGTCATTCCCTAAGTTTTGTAATTGAGACACCTGAGACTCTATATCCAAACCTCCTTGTTCCTCTTGCTCTACCCAAACGTGTCAGCCATCCTCTCCATAGTGTCAGACCCTGTCTCTCCCAAGGTTCAAGAGAAGAATGGCTGAAAGAAAGTCACTTGCTTCTATGGTGGCAGCAGTCACCACCACCACGTAGGTCCTTCCCTCCCGCATTCCCTCCACCATCTGCTGCTCCCTGAGGACCTGAGGAGGAAGGTAAAGGAGAAAGAACCATGGAGGGGTGGGACTTGATCTCTATCTTCTAGATGCAAAGTGCCTACAAGTCTAAAGGCTGTGGGGATAAACTTGCCATTCATCAACCACATTGTTATACAAGCCACAGTGCTACCCAGTGACATTTTAAATGAATCAGCTACAGGCTATGCACGTGGCATGATGGATTGTGGTGAGGGAACAGGTAAAACACCTTGTAAAAAGAGCACAGAGAAATAGACCAGGGCTCTGAGGAGCATCCCAAGATGCAGAAAGACAGAGCTGCCCACATTTACATGCTCTTCATCCAGCCTGTGTAGCAATGCCTCCTCTCCTTGACACACCAGCTGCTGACACAGGTGTATCAAGGGGGGCAAAGAGGAAATCAGAACAGCCCAAATCAGGAAAATCAATCAGAGAAACCCACAAAAAAACCACCCAAACAAGAAGTTAATTAACACTGTCTGATGATGTCTTCACAACCTGTTGAAGCACAGGGGAGCCCACACTGCTGCTGCCTGTAGAGGGACTCTTTGAACTTCCCTGAGAGAATAAACACCAACCTGAAAGGATTGAATACAACCCTCACCTCCTATACATCCCCTAGGATGCATTCTGGTTGCATAACCCTCGTGCAAAGAAGACACCAATTTGCTTTGAAATTTGTCCATGACACGTAGCTTCAAGCGCTGGGCCCACAGCCAGACATGAGCAGTATCTCCTATGACAGCAGGGCTGACTGCCTTGCCCAGGACCTTGTTGAGGAAAGGGATAATGGGGTGCCTTGGCAGGAGAATGTAAGATCTCCTTAAAGTCAGGGATATTCTTTTTGTCATTGATGAGGACATAAGTGAGAGAACATGGCTGCAGCTCACAATGGCAATTGTCATGGGAAGTTAGAGGAAAACTAAGGTCTTTTACTAAGTAAAAGAAAAGGTAGCCTTGCCTGTCTTGTCACATTATCCAGCTGGCATCAGATCTAACAACTTGGGCTAAAGCATGAAACATTAGTAATAGAGTTTTGCAACTATTTTGACAAAGGACTCTGCTCGAAGAACTTAAGAACAGAGACTAGATATGCTACAATAAAATCCTTTATATTCTAAAACTTTAACTCAAGGAAAGAAAATAATTTGACTTGAGAAAACACCCATCACAAGCTGATATCAATTGGCATTTTTCTGCACTGGGAGTGTGATGCTACCACAAAAATGCACCAAGGAACGCTTTTGTTCTCACAGGATTCTGTATCTTAGATATAGTTGTCGTAATTAAGTTTAGAAACTGTAAAGAAGAAACAGATCACTAAACTGAACAACACCAAAGTAGAATTTTAATGACAATTTGAAGTTAGTTGAAAAAGGCTTGGGGCAAGGTACGGTATTGGTTGTGGTTTTTTTTTTTTTTTAATTCTCTCTGTGTGATAAATGAGGTGACAAAATAAAGCTAATTTCTTTGTCAGAACAGACTTCTGAATAATGAGAAGAATGGGTGTATGTGTTTACTACATTGCCCATTTTGATTTATGAAAAGAATTTATAAAAATTTTGTTCCTATGATCATCCTTTTGAAAGCTATGCATTGTGCCACTCTTCCTTCCCCAAAAAAATTTTTAATAAAGGGATATGAAATTAATTGCTTAACATTTGATTCAAAATTTCATTAATTTGTTGTCAGTATTTCCTTTAGGTAAGTAGCATCTGAGCTAGACTGTCCTTTCAGGGTCTTCAGTAGAGCAACGCATTCACATTAACAATGGTGTTTCTATTCTTCAGAAAGCAAGCAGAGAATTATCTGTGTGCCTCCATACTTTCAAAAAATCGCAAGATTTTATGTGTGTCTATAATGTTTTATACGTATGTACAGATGTGTAGCTTGGTGTTGAGTGGATGCTAGAAGTGTCTGCCTTCTTCAGCTGCCTTAGCCCAGGACTCCTTCCCACCCAGGCTGACACTTCGCTGTTTGCAGGTTTAAGTGGTTAGCAGATATTACCACATATCCCAGAGACTCACACACACACAAGAACAGCCCTTGCACACACCCAGCAGCTGTGGGATGATACAGGTGCTCATCCACACCCCCATGTCTGACTACAGCGGCAAGCACACAATTTCACTCGCACTCAGCAGCCCTTGGCAGCTGCAGTCCTTGCAGCATACAGGTACATGGCACAGAGGGTGAGATCACCAAGGGAGAGAGTTGGAAATCGTCCATTAAGAAGGTATAAAAAAACAGGACAGCTGGGTTCATCAGGTGTGGGGCTCAGCTAGACAAGAGTACTGGCTGACCCCATTTTACACGACTGGCCCCTTTGACACTGCTTTCTGTCTGCCCATGCTAGTTCCTTCTGGCTCCTCCCTCCTCTGCACATAGCCTCAGCACTTGGTGTAATCCCACCAAGACTTTAAAACACCCAAGACACTCAGGTTTGCATCCTTATCAGTTGTGAATTCCCAGTTTGTCTGGAGCCCATCAGTTACCTTGACTGACCAGGTTTATTTCTGACTATTGTCTTTGTTAATGCTTGTTGGTTAGGTTTGATTTCTATGTCTGTTTTTCTCCCTCTCCTTTCGCTATCCTCCACAAAAAATTAAACATCCTTACACACCAGATGTCCATACCAAATAGTGTGAATGACCATGTTTGTTCTTACTACAACCTCCCTTACCACATGTCAGCCAGGTTTATAGCTGTTCTTTTTTAGTGCTTCCTTCCCAGATATCCTTGAAAGAATAGACACATTCCTTCCACATACCATTAGACTTCAAACTGACAAGGTCCAGGAGGATTCAAATTCAAAAGTACTTTTTTCTATAGCTTGAAAACTCAAAGGGAAGAAGAAAGAAACAGTCAGATAGATGTGTACTCTGACTACCTACACAGCAGAAATCAGTGTATTGAGAAATGTTCAGGTACTGAAGGAAGCTGAATAGCCTCTTTACATGTCTTTTGTATTGCTTCCACTCCACGACCTTGGCATATCAAGTTTGCTCTTTGCATAGTGAAATTTTCTGAAGTACAGGCTAAAAAAGCCAATCAACTCCTTCTCTTTAGATTAAAAAAAAAAAGGCTAATTCATCCCAGTCAGCTTTATGCATAAACCTATTCATAGTATTCTAGTTAAGGGATTTTTGAAAGTTTACAAATCTCATTATCAGCAACTATTAAACATAGATGGTTAACCCTAGAGATGAATTTGGGAAGAATGCTAAAGCAGTGATACTTGCCTCTAGATAATCAAGTCTGGGAAACAGAGTTTCATTTGTACCTGTTCTAAGCAGTTTCAAATGTAGAGCTTCTCTGCACTTAGTTCTTTGCTCCAGTGTTTCACTTGCAACTTATTTTTATCTTAGAAAATTACTTTGAAAGACTTAGCCATAGTTTCCTTGTGCACCCTAACTTACGTCAGTTCCTTTCCAAGAATGTGAGTGTGACAGGGATATATTTTTCATCACATTAGTTTTGATACTCTAGAATTCCTAAGAATACACTCAAAACCTTTTCTATTTATAAACAAAAGAATTCACCAAAATAATATGCAAAGACTAACAGATGCAGTGTTCATTGGTCACACAACCTCCTTCAAAACCAGTTTTTGAAAAATGGTTTGAAGCGACATGGTCTTTCATCATATTCATTGACTGAGCAAAGTTACTGTTATGACATTGTAAAAAACTAAACAGACAACACAAGTAATTATGTGCATGCCAGTTTGTGGATGAAATAGTGTAACAGCTGTTTCATGACTCAGGTCATAACTAATAGAAGGCATAATTAACACCAGCTAACAGATTTTTAGGAAATGGTGCTGTTAAACTAGCATTTGACTATTAAAGTGGAACTCTAGTTAGTAAAGAGAAGAGAATTACTACAATGTGCCCCAGACAAACCCTGTCCTTCCCATTCCCTTCTTCCCTATCAAAAAAATAGCAAAAGAGGCGCTTAGTGAACAAAATTCTTTGGCTCATATGTAATTTTAGTACAGAGCAGCCTTCATTTCTACAATGAAATTGGTTATACCACTGATCTTTGATGCAGCCTCAATAAGATGCATGCATATGGACTTGAGTCAAGATCATGATTTTGTTCATGGTTTTCCCTTTCAGCCTAATTTAGTTTCCTGTTTCATGGAGAAAATTTTTAAAAAATATTTTAAAAATAAGGTAACATGAAACTGTTTGTAGGCATGACTACATTAAAATGGAACATATTTGGATATGCTGTACTTTGATCCCATTAAAATAAAAAAAAAAAAAACAAAACCTTTTTAAGCACCAAAGTGCTTTCCTGATTCAGAAATGTCACCAGGGTGACTTCTGTTATATTTTGGATGTAGCAATTCTAGGTGTGTATGCAAGTAGGGCTTGTTTTGATTCCCACCATTTTATGTAAATATAAAGAATCACAAAGTTACAGAATCTACTCTGAACCATGTAAGACTTTCTGCTGATCATGAGGTCTTCTATAGAGAAAAGGAAGGAAATTGAGGCAGCTCCACTGCAGCTCATGTGAAACACTGCAGATTTCCCCAAATCACAGGGTTCTCATTTTAGATTTTTCTTTTGTTTGTTTTTCCCAGTCATGCATGGAAATCAGAAAGGTCTGGAAAAAATGTCCTCCAAAATTTCTTTAAGGTANCAAATTCAAACCCTGCACTCCTTCCCCATAGGATGTTGTACCCTCCCCCATCCCCTTGTGTCGGTATTTATGTAACTGTAACCCCCCCACGCCAACGCTTCCCTGGCACAACCCTGGTGCCCAAATAAACATCTAGGAAAGCCCCTCCACTTCGTCTCTCCTTCCTTGACATGCCTGTAACATTGGTGGACTAGGTGAACCCCTGCAGGAACTTCGCCAGCCCTCCCATGCCTTAGGAGCAGCCCGGCCAGCCTCTGGAACCGCGAGTGGATGCCCCATGCCTCCACCAAAGGCATTGTAACAGTATTTCAACCAGGCTTTGTTGTAACTGTGTACCCAAACAATTACTGTATCCTCTGGGTTTTCTATCGGTCCAAGAAAACCACACCATGTCTAGACAATATATTTGACTCAGAAATGTCCTTACTGTTCTGACACCAATTATCATGCCATCCACCTTTGCCAGCTGTAAAGTCAAATTCTCAAATTGCATGTGAAGCAAAATAAAATTAAAAAACCTGAATATGCTTAATTAGGTGGTCAAAAGATCACTTTCTACTATGTCTGAATTTCAAAACATCCTCCTTGATTTTCTAGGGCCTCAGACATATTCTGATCTCTAATATATAATTTGACTGCCATATTAGAAAGATGTTTTTCTCTCATTAAAAAAATCAAGAAAATTATTTATATTCTAAACAAAAAAAATATTTCTGTCAAAGTATGTGCAGCTAGTTGCTATAGCTAAGAGCACACAGAAAAGTTAACTAACAGCTATTTGTCTTGAATTGAAATTCTACCAGTTCTTCTATGTTTGCAGCATAAACCACAACACTGCTGAAGTTTCAGTCTCCAGAACCAGGATGGAATGCAGAAGTGTTTAGTGTAGGAAGCCAGTCACCAAAAATGAGTAGTTCAAGTGAAAATTTTGCTAACTTCTTTCACGAGCATGTTACACATGCACTATAACACGAATGCCATAGCAAAACCAGAATCTGCTTGTATTTCATCAGTGAGGAACAAATTAACAAAGTACAGTACTATTCTTCATATTGCAGATGTACAAAAAATCTGTGCAGTTTTCATCATAGCTCCAGAAACGGAACATCCCATTCTCACTTTTGTTTTCATTCTTGTTTTTTTTTTTTCCCTTGTTAATGTTCTCTAGACAGTACTGACATATTCATACTGAAGTGTCTTCCTTCCTATGTTGCATTGACACAAGAAATTTATACTTAAGATGACTTCCAGGCATAATTTACTCAAGATGTGAAAGTTGGTATTTACTCAGAATGCACATCACTAACAGGAGAAAAGATTTTGGATATGGCGTTGACTAAATACAGCGGATACACAAACAAAAATAATTGAACTCACTTTCTCACAGTTGTCTTGACTCTGCAGTACTATCAAAATCTACTTGCTTAAAAAAAAAAGACCCTTTTTATGTAGTAAAAACAATGAAGTAGAGCTTCTAAGTACAAAGTGAGAATTTTTTGCAGTAAAAATTTATATTTTTTAATCTTCCCACAGGATACTGTGATATGAGACTGATCTTGAAAAAATTTGTAACAAGTAGTGCTTGCTTCACCTTCTACATCCACATATTCCAGATGAATGGGTCAGACACCATTGGTGAATTCAGGTAACAAGTATGTTCGAGATATCAGAAAGGCTGCTTTGTTCCTGAATTGTCTCTTCTTATGTATGCACTGATTTTATACGTATATACAACATCCTTTTTGCTCCTTATTCCTTTTCACTGAAGGCATACAAAATAAGTGGTCATTTATCTGTAAGATCAGAAGTCCAGAACACCAAGACGTACTGCATGAGGCATCAAAAACTGTTCATGCAGTTTGAAAAACTACCAGTCCTTGTAATGAGCTTCATATGCAACCCAAAATTTTCACTTATGTGTGATGAAAGGTCAACATTCACCTTCTTATCTCAGTAACTCTGGAGAAAATAAAAGTCAAACTGCTGATAAAAGCCTATGGATATGGATACTCACCAGTACACACCAGTTTTTGTATACCACTGTCAAGGATTCATTTAAAACCATTATGGGAGTTAGAATTAGATCTAGGTTTAAGTTCTTATCGGTACTTGTGTATCTATCCAGTATCTAACCAGATAGATACACAAGATGGATCCACCACAGTTTTGGTGGTTTAGGTGGGTTGTTTGGGGGTTATGGGTTTTTTTTTTTTGCTTTTAGTGGGGATTTTTCAATTCAACCTTCTATTTCATATTACCTAAAGAAAGATTTTATTTTCTTCAACAAGGCCTTTAAAAGACAATAGCTAAAATATTATGAATCTGAACAGCCTGGATAGCTATTAACCACAGCACTCTGGGATTTTTGTTGTTCATTACCATATGCTTTACACATACTCGTACAAAAGGGGCCACCAATGTGGCAGCATCTGTCCTTACAGATTGCTTTAAGGTCATGGTTAAAAAATGCAAGTATGAGCAAGGGAGAAAGAAGGGGCAACACATGTTCATACCTAATACTTGCAACAGTCAATTCTGCTTGCAGCATCAGATCAGATAGCTTAGAAAGCACTAATTTAATGGACTGCATCCAATGTGCTCTGTTCCTTATGATCCGGGCAAGTTTGTTCTCTGGTATACCCTGGGGTGTTTTCTCATCATGTGAAGAGAGAAATAAATTTTAGAGGCAATACATCCTTCCCATAAAATGCTTGAACTACCTCATTTTTATCTGAGCAATGATGCAAGACAGAAAGGAGCTGGCCACTTACACCATATATGGTATTACTTCTGAGGAAATCTCTCTTTCAGGTACCATCATTATCCCTAAGTTTCTACATTTAAGTGGCACCCGACCATTCTGTGTAAATGTTGATGATAAGCTCAGCTATGGCAGTTATCAGTATACTCTGATGAAACTGGAGTCTCAGGATGGCCCTAATGAATCTGATGAATATTTAGTCTGGAAGATGAAAACCTAAGCTAAAAATAGTAACATACAAGGATAAAAAATCCCAGGAAATATAGAAGTACTGCTCAAATCACTCTAAATGAAAAAATTGTAGAAAAGCATTTGAAAAGCTCTCTCATTTTTTGTACTTTCAAAGAATGTCAGTATCTGACTAGGATGCCAATGTATAAGAAACACATTAACCTCACAAAATCCCTTTTGCAAAGAACTTGCATTCAAACAGACAGCCAGGATTGAGAAAATAAAAATGAGATACTGGGGAATAAAAAACTGTGCTTCTGACACTTCTGTGACCTCAGATCTGTCTGGACATGATGGCAAGGCAAATTTTAATGACAGGATTGAAAAAAAGAGAAAAGAGCAAATATGGGAAATGGTTGTGGGAAGTGCATCCCAATCTTAAAGACAGTAGGAGAAATCAGGAGGGCACTTGATTAAAAGTCTGTTTGAGGCTGGTTTTGTCTGCCAATCGATAGCAGGTGTCAACTACCCTTTACTGAACGTAAAGATCATTTGTGGGGTGGGGAAGGATCGTAGAAGGGTTTTGAAGGTGAAGCCAAGCAGCTTGTGTTAGAAGTGTCAGAAAAGCAGTAGCTAGTGAAGGAAGGCGTAGAGAGAGGTGAAATGGTCAAAATGACAGGCCAGGAAAATGATCTTTGCAGAAGCTGAGCAAGATTGCATTTGTCAAAGGGGGAACGAAAAAAGGGTGTTTCAGAAGCTGACATGAGATATTTCAGCTGTGCAGATAGATAGCGAAAGCCACAGCTTGGATATGGTCTGTAAAAAGAGTCTGTGAAAACTAGACATTACATGAAAGTGAGGATTTAGAAAGTGGATTCAGTCAAAGGAGATAATTATCATTCTAGATGTCACCAATGCCTAAGGAAAAACTCTTCCTAAACAAAAATAGCTGACTTTTCAATAACACATGACTGTTCATCACTATAAAGTCCCTTTGGAATATACTTAGCTTTGGACAGTTTCTGTATTCTGGTTTCCTGTCTTTCTATTTCCTCTATCAATGTGTTCCTTCCTTTGTCATCACTTTTAAAGCATAGTCAGATTCAAAGTATGAGTGATTTGCAGTGCTGGTGCATGACAAAGTGCAGTTTTATGATGAAAATCTTAAGCACTTTCTAGTAAACACATAATTTAGGGCTGAGTGCTGATGCCATAGCTTTGCATCCAGGAGTTCAGTCACTGGCATCTCAGGTCAATAGCTAAGTAAGTTCTATATGCTTCCTCTGTGCAGTAGCATCTGATGTTTAATACTTCAGGAGATGTCACAATCTTTGACAGTAGGTACTGAATTAATTGGGTGGTGATGTCCAAAAGAGTTAGGTAGATAGATTTTTAAACCCAAAGACATGTGATCTGAAAATCACTGGGAACCAGCACTGCTGTTTATAATGAGCAGGAAATTACTAGAATAACAGATCTACTAATTTCACTCAGATGCTCAGAATGATCAGAATAGCACAAGAACAAAATCTATCAGCTGATAATTCAGTTACTGGTATCTTGGGAACATGTTAGTGAATAAAACACAAAGTAAACCCAAATAATTATATGAATTTTCCATAGGGTCTAGAAGAGTTTTAGTGACATCTTTAAGAGACCAAGATCTCCCTGACACTGGATTTATGTCTTTCTCTACCATGAGCTGTGACCCTGTATGAGAACAGCACAGAAGTCCTGTTTAGATTCAATTTCCATCCAAAGTTGCCATGCACCTTGCCATACAGCATACTTCTGCAGCAATTTATAGCATTTTTCATTAGCATTTAAATATATTTGTGGGTTTAATTTCTAAACTTTTAAATTAAACACACTATATTAATACTCCATGTTCCTCTTTTTCCACAGCCCTTTTGTGCTGGTCATTGACAAAATGTGTCAGAGAAAGAAAAGAGATAAATAACAGGAGGTGTTCAGGACTAGATTCTTTTTCAGCTGGCATGAATATCCAGGGAACTGTTGTTTTAAAAAGGGTTTATTTTTCATCAAAATTTCTAATAATTTTGTTGACCAGCTTTATGTAATATTTAATGTTGAGTTAGATAGTTTATCAAGAATGGGCAAACTGAAATTTTTAGGTCAAACTTTTTAGTGACTACATGCTGTATAGAGAGATTGATGCATGGCTATCAGTAACAGCCCTATTTTATGAATGATTTCCTTCTGGAAAAAGCTCCAATCTTTCATATTGATTGAATGAATACTACTAAGGATATGATCTTCAAAGCTCAGCACAAAACTCTGAATTCAGATATGCTTTTGAGCAGAGACCTGTTCCACTTTACTATTTTTAGCTGGAAATTTTAAGCAGTAATTCCTGGAGCATCCTCTTACCTTGTGATATTACATGAGCAAAATGGATCTCAAATCTTGTTGGGTCTCTCAAAGGGAGACCTATAGACCAAGCCAATAGTCTAGGCTTACATATTCAGGGGGAAAGGGCCCTGAAAAAATGTTTTATTCTGTTCTGGGACATCTGTATGAAACAGTTGAGTTTCTTACAGAGCAGCCTTGATTAGATGACTAGCCTAAACCTCAAGTCTGAGAAAGAGCATTCCCACTTCATTTAACTGAAATCCAAGGTCTTGATTTAGATAAATTTCTGAGTTATCTACCTAAATATCAGTGACAGCTAAAAGAACAAATAAAGTCAAGGCTTTATTTTCTGGACAATAGACCATTCCATATTAAGGAAATAATTTACCTAAAGATAATTTTTATCATGTAATGGCAAGAAGGAGGAAATTTTTACTCTGTTTTTAGGAAGAGGCAGGAAAAAAATTAAGAGCTTTTCTCCAGGCTGAATAGAGGAACTTGACCCAAATACTTTGAATCCTAATTCATTCTTTGATCACTAAATTCCTCATTACAAGTGACCATGTCTGCATTTGTCTGAGGTATGCTTGGGATTCCCTGTTCCAGCATTTTACAGAAAGATTTTCATTTCCTTGTATATTTTTATTTTGTTAGGACATACATAGGCAACACTACTCTAAGTTGTAGTTGAAAATACAAGATTTTTCTGTCATCTTCCACTGCAGTTGTGTTCTAGAAAATGCCCCCAGTCGCCAACATTGCAAAAAGATGAAAGTCAATCATCCCAGCCCATTCAGTCCAATATAAAGGGACTGGATGTGCTCTCTAATGTTTGAAATAACACTTAAGTAGAGAGAAGGTACTATGTTCCTCTGTGATATGACATAATTCAAGGGATATATTTCCAAAATCCATCCTCTAATTATTTTCTTAGGTGGTTTGAGCAGAAGCAGCAGAGTGGTTTGGGGTGTGGTTTGTGAGGGTTTGGGTTTTTTTCTGGATTCTTTAAAATCTTTAATGTCTGCATGGTTTCTATATTTTTGAAAAGGATAGTGAAGCTGGGATGAGAAATTCTATGTATTTCCTTCTTATATTCACAACTGCTATGATGCTATCATCAGTCTTTTATTGATCTTTTGACATGCATCTCTCCTGACTTGCCTGACATCTATTCTAAGAAGTGAAATGATTGATCACAAAGATGGCCAAGGATAGATGTAAATCTAGCCTTGAAAAAAAATATTTCAAATATACAGTGTTGGAGAATGCAATATCTAATACTATCTTAATAAAACCAATACATACAACACAGGTTTTATCTGATACTAATGCATTTTTAAATCCTTGGACTCATCAATATGATTGTGGCTAAAACACTACTAAAATGTATTTGGCACTCCCTCCTCATGTAGCTGACAGGAGTAGGCTATACACAGACCCCTTGGCCTTCATTTTCCTCTGCCTATTTTTGCAGATGAGTCAACCTTTGATGTTGTCTGAGAGTAGAGCTGGCAATTGCTGGGCCCAGATGCCACACTCAGGGCTCCAGGTCCTGAACAGAAGGATTTGTAGCTGGCTGCTGCCATGTGCTACTTTAGATTCACTGTCCATAAGCTGGAGGCTTTATATATAATTTGCCTGCTGATGCCTTGGTCATTGGTATCCATGAGATATTCAGAGCTGCCTGGCTAAGATCGAGCCTACTGTCCACAGCCTGTGCATGTCCAGCTCTATGATCTACATTCACCACTCCTGTCACACAGCAAATGTGTGCACTGGCTGGAAGGGTAATTCTTATGCCAAACATGCACGCAAGCAGTGGACAGAAAGTTTCTGAGGAAACGCAGAGTAAATTCTGTGACGTATTCCCATAAAGTCACACATTTCAAATGTCTGAATGCAAGTCATTTCTTGTAAGACAAATCTTTGTAATTCACATTGAGAATCTATAAATATCCTTGAGATAAATATTTGTTAAAAGAAGCTTGATATTCAACTGTTTGAACTACTACATTAAAAAAATAATGAAAAAGATGGCACTTACTTTAAAAAAAGTTATTGATTTTGAAATAGGCAAGCTGGAAAAATAGCCAAAGATTTCTCTAATGTAATCTTACAAGCACTTCAAAATATAGAATACCTCTTTGAGTTAACTGGGTACCTAATAATTTCCCCACATGTGGATCAGTTACTAGTAGCCACCATTTACACAAAAATTACTGCAGAAATAAACCTTGCTTTTATGGAGATTATATAACTGTGTTATCAGGGAGATTAGGGACAAGGAAGTCATATGTTTTATCATTAACATTTCAGTGCAGTCCTGTATTCAGTATAATAAAAGTCCTATTTGTTTTGATTTTTTTGGTTTTCCCCCAAGTCTCTTAATCAGATTCTTTTAGTGCAGCTGTTTGTGCAAATAATATTCCCAATTAAGTTTGTAGTAAGAAGTAGACACTTCAGTAAAAGACAAAGAAGCAGGCCCTAGATTTGTGAAATTGAGTGTTCTGTAGAAGAAAGAGGCAGCACAGGAAAAGAGGAGTTATCAAGTGAAAATCTGCAGGAAGTGAGTTGAAAGTTGAATAAAACCATATGGGACATAGAAGTGAAGGCCAAAGGAATACTAAATATGTTTGCCAATGACACCAAACTGGGAGGAGTTGTAGACACTTTTGAGAGCAAAGAGGCCCTGCAGAGAGATGTTCACAAATTAAAAGTCTGGGCAATCACCAATCATATGAATTTTAACGAGGGCAAGTGCTGGATTCTGCACCCAGGATGGGGCAACCCTGGATATATGGACAAATTGGGGAATAAGATGCTGGAGAGCAGTGCTGTGGAAAGGGACCTGTGGGTCCTGGCTGATGGCAAGTTGAACATGAGTCAGCAGTGCCCTGGCAGCCAGGAGGGCCAACCCTCTCCTGGGGGGCATCAGGCCCAGCATCGCCAGCCGGGCAAGGGAGGGGATTGTCCCGCTCTGCTCTGCACTGGGGCAGCCTCACCTCGAGTACTGGGGGTGGTTTTGGGTGCCATGAGCTAAGAAAGACATGAAGCTGTTAGAGAGTGTCCAAAGGAGGGCAACTAGGATGGTGAAGAGTCTGGAGGGGAAGCCGTATTAGCAGCAGCTGAGGTCACTTGGTCTGCTCAGCCTGAAAGAGACTGAAGGGAGACCTCGCTGCAGTTACAGCTTCCTCGTGAGGGGAAGAAAAAGGGCAAATACTCATCTCTTCACTCTCATGACCACTGCCAGGACTGAGCTCAAGAAGTGTCTGGACAACACTCTCAGGCACATGGTGTGATTCTGGGTGTGTCCTGTGTAGGGCTAGGACTTGGACTTGATAATCCTGATGGTTCCCTTCCAACGCAACACATTCTACAATTTTATGATTCTATGATCTCTGTTCCTTGGAAGAAACTGCAAAATCCTGAGATGTCTGGCTCCACAAAGAAATGGATCAAAAAGCTTGTGTTTTCCCTCATGTTCATAATATGGTATCTGCTACATTTTCGGTAGTACACTAAAGGAAATGAAACTACTACCCAGTGATATGAACAATATAGGACCAAAATTTCTGCACTGAGACAATATTTTCTATGCGGATCCCTAGTATTTTGAATAAAAAATATGTTGAAGAAAATGTTCAATAGAAATTTGACAGCAGGTATAAAACTTTTTCTGGTTCAGGCATAGATTAGCTATTGAACAAGAATTTTGACCAAAGTTCAGTGACTTCTCTAAGAAGTAGTTCATAAGAAAGCTTATTTGCATGTATTAGATTAGCTGTCTTTGCTTTATATGATGGTGTTAAAGAAATCACATTCTTTTCTTCAGCATCAAATATCCAATTTGATATTATATAATATATTTTATTATTAGCTATTTCTTTATTTCTAGATCAAGACCCTAAAAACAGATAGGGTTTAAGCACAATGGTCATCTTAATTTTACATGTTTTTCAATCTGATAATCTGTATCAGGTATAGAGATAGAGAAAGACTTGGAAGGAATATGAGGAGTATGATAGGCAGCCTGGAATTTCAGTACTGCAGCTGGTATTTTGTAAGCATCACAGCAAAAAGGAGATTTAAAGGAGGTATGAAAGAAGAATAGCAAAGAAGCTTATCTGATTGATTTTGTAGTTTTCTTTCCTCTTTCACTTCAGATAACATGAGCCACAATAACATTAAGATCTGTGAAAGGGACTTTTCAGAGCCATTACACATAATATATGCATATGGCAAAGCTGAAAAATGAATACTTGTGAACAGTAATACACAGGCTGTGAGTGCTTGTCTTGCCTGTGCACATCCAACAGCTGCACTGCAAAGCAGCCCTAATTAATTCAGAATCATTCAATGCATCTTCAACTGCTATAACTAACATGAATGTTAGTCATTCTTCCTGATGATGCTATTGAAGGCAATGGTGAGGGTTAATTATTGTTGTCTGAAATATATCTGTCCATAAATAATTTGGTTGTATAATGGTTAGAATGTAAAATTAGTTTTTTGTCAGATGAGTTGTTTGGTGAGTCAGCACTGTCTGAAAAAATACAAACTACCTAACATAAACAAGAGCATTTGTATTGTCCACTTATTCTCATGTGTCTATTCTTAGGAGTATCTTTTTCTAATTTTGAAGCTTCAGGTTATTTTGAAGTTCTTTTTTTTTAGGCTATGTGTTCTGTTTGCAGACTATAGAGAAACCATTGAAGAGTCCATTCATTCTTGTTTCTTATGACTCATCATGACTGTGGATATGGATTAGAAGAATGCAATCTGAAATCATGGTTTTTTTGGTTATTGTATAACAGGAATGCCATACTTTCAAAATGTAAAAAATTCAGAACATTTGCAGAAGTATGCCAGGCTCAGATACATGAAATTAAATATGGTATAAAAGGAATGCAACCTCAGTCATTTTCAGAATTACTTCAAATAGCTGTAGTCCATGCTTTTTTTCACTGAATTTTATTTTAACCTTTAAGTTTAAGGATATATACATGACCTGTAATTAGATACATGTATGCTGGTATGCCTACATAACTGTGTGTGTGTCTGTGTCCTGGTTTCAAAGACAGGTATTTGCTAAAGAAGGCAGAAGCCTCCTTTAGAATAGGAGAATGTAACCCCCTTCCCTCCGAATCGGCAACAGTTTGGAATCAAGGGGCTTTCAGGCAATGGTATGAGAAAAGAGGAATAACAGTCCTTTACTAATATATTTTATATATATATACATAATGGGACAGACAAAACAGCAGCGATGGTAACCACAACAAATAAGAACAGACAAACCCACNTCCAGGAGCAAAGAAGCCACCCTCCAGCTCTGCTTGGCTCTCTTTTAACTTGTCCCCAGTCCCAGTATCCCTGCCCCTCTCCGAGGGGAAAAAATCCCAGCTATCAGGAAGTCCAGATAAGGGCTAGCCAGCTGCACCCATCTCAGTCACCTCTTTGTCCCATGTTAATCACCCCCATTATGGCTTTCCAGTAACTAATCACTTGCCCATTATACCCCCCCAGCAACTTGAATGGGGAAAAATTCCAAGACAGAGAAACAAACAAAAAAAAAGTATCCCAAACCCTGAGAGTCTGTGTGCATGTACACATATATATATCTATATATATCTCCCTATATATATCTATGTGTATATACATCATGCATGTATACATATGTGTATATATTTGCATACATTCAGGTTTACTCCTCTGATTCATGAGGGCATAGATATTCCCTGTCAGCCTCGGCCTCCTTATTTCTGGTCACAATAAACATTTTAGAAAATAAGTGTTGCTCATTAAAAAGAAGCCTAAAAGAAACAAAAAGCTGGAGGAGCTAGAACAGTATCACCAAACACAACCTACTGCCTATAAGGAAACTCCAAATTTGTTGCAGTTTAACAAATCACCTGGTCTGACTCCTACAAGTTAGGAAGAGATACAGATACAAATCCAAGAGCATGTATGACATCACATGAAGTCCTCTCAGACTGAAATGTCTGCAAAGCATTATCTTGAAATACAAAAGTAGGCCATCAAGTTTTCTTTCTTTTATTATTGAGTTGTCAACTTGTCATTTCTGGGGAGATTTCTGTTGTTTTCTCTTTAAAAGCCTCTTTCTTTTTTAGAGGCCAGTCTTTTTAATGCAACTAATACAACAAAAAGTCCAGTTTTCATTTATAGTAAGAGTAAACTGCCTTCAAAGTCAGATTAGGTTAAATCAAATTTGGTCAAGAACACTACCAATTTAGGTGTACTTTCAGGGTTCTTAAGAATTGGTGAATATAAACCCAGAACTAAAC
The DNA here is from genome assembly GCA_013400735.1 of Pomatostomus ruficeps. NCBI lineage: Eukaryota > Metazoa > Chordata > Aves > Passeriformes > Timaliidae > Pomatostomus > Pomatostomus ruficeps. The sequence goes on along the minus strand of VYZT01007711.1, from coordinate 15,360 downwards.
CTATCTCATGAGGAAATCCTGTGACATGTTTTTGAATTTTGTAGAATCCTGAAGGGCAGGCCTTTGCACATCTGAGAAGTTTGTCTCAGTGACTAGGCCACGCTTTCAAGAAGATGCTTTCAACATATTCAAGAAGTTCTGTGCTTACAAAGGTGTTTAACTGAGAAGAAAAGATGTCAAAAATGTAAACAAAATGAATAGTGATGTAGAACATTGCATGCTGTCATTTCTATTCCAATACAAAGCTGAACCACAGGATATTTCAGTTCTACTGCAAGAAAAGAATTTTTCAAAAGTCCTGAATGAAAATAACAACAACAAAAAGGCAAAACAAACAAACAAAAAGTCCCTGAAGAACCCATGTCTCAAATCAATTAGGGTTTTTTAAAAGAAATATTCCAAACTTTAAGGGAGAAGGAGAAGAAATTCACATGAGGATTGAAGAAGGTACTGGATTAGATGTAACTAGTGCAGATGCTCTGTGGACAGGAAATAGAGACAGAGGTATACTGAGAAGCATCACCGAAGAATACCAAAAGCAGTAAAACTGTGAATTAGAAGAGACACAGGATAAAGCAGAGCAATCGTAGATCCCTTCCAGAGTTGCTTTAAGAGAGCCTTTCAGAAATGCTCTCAGTTACCACTCAGGGCCAGAGGTGAGACAGATTATTTCATGAGAAACCAATAGAGGCAAGCAGAGTTCAGGACTGTTATTTTGTGCACTTCAAGTATGTCTAAGACATTGTTGCCAGCTTATCCATAACTTCCATATGAATGTTTGTCAAAGGACTACAGAAGTCAAAATAATTATTTAATTTGCAAGTCACCACTCCTATGCTGCTTGAAGATTGCCTAAAGCTCCGGATCAGGCACCTAGTGCAAGAGAGAGGGGTGAAACAGATGCCAAGTCCTCACTGTTGATGCTCTTGGGAGAAGAATCTTGTTCCATTTCTTGTATTAAAGGTGGCAGAAACTACCAGAAGTCCATGCTGATTAGTTAGTATGGGTGGCAGAAACTACCAGAAGTCCATGCTGATTAGTTTGTATGGGCTCTGACTAGGAGAGTGATTGCTCAGTGAAAAGAGGGGAATTATCAAGTGGATTAAATTTTGGAATAGATAATAACGTTTGCACTTTAATACAGGAAAATATTGCAGCCACCATTTCATACATAATCAGAGCTGGTTAAATCAAAATCTGTGATAGGGAGACAATTTACTAATTGTTTAAATCATAACCCTACTTCAGGATAATAGTTGAAAACAAAATGTTTTCATCCTGTCCAAAGGAAGAAGATGTAATTTAAATCTTTCTGTAAGGAAATCATAGAAATCATAGAAATCATAAAAAGGGTTTCATTGAAAGGCACTTCTAAATTCCTCTAGTTCCAGTCCCCTCACTATGGACAGGATGTCACATACCAGACCATGTTGCTCAGAGTCTTATCCAACCTGGCCTGGACCACTTGCAGTGATGGAACATTCACAGCATTTACAAATGAGGCTTTTGCTGCATAGAAATTGCATGTTTATTTTGAGAATTGAGTGTATAGGTTAATTAACACTGATTATAATAGAGCTTCCATATTTTTTGTAAAAACATACCAAACCAAAACAAAAGCAGAGAAGTTCATGAAATTAAATATTACTTTCATTGTCCAAATTTAAGAACAGTTTGATGAGTCTCTGATAAACTTATTTAAAAATCACCATACAGTGAATCAAGGACGTATTTATCCTGGTGCATAATGAAGTTTTACAAGTGTCTTGAAATCAAACTCTAATCATTATCTCTTCTTGGAGTTCTATTTTAATAGGTAGTATCATTGAAATTAACAGGAATTGATGTCTAGCTGGTCAAATAGTACTAAACAGACACAGCAGATGAATAAAATCTTACTTAGATTAACTTATTTTCCCCAGGTTCAATGTGGCTACTATAGAATTCTAATGATATTTAATCTTCTTTAGCTTTTTGAAACTCCATCTCCTAAAGTCACATAAAACTTCAGCTTTAAAATAATAATAAAAGTAATTTCTAATTTTTGTATTTGTGAAGAAGGCATTAAAAACTCAAATCCTGAAGATCTGCAGGACAATTGATTTCCAAATTTATTCTTCAAACACTTTGTGATAATAAACATATCTTAAGATCTTTTTGCATCCAATTCATGATTTTAAGAACATTATGTTTGGTAATATTATTAGTTCAATCATAAATTGCCAGTTGCTGATATTAGCAACTAGCAGGCTGAAAATCAGAATATCTATGACATTAAAAAATTTCAGAGTCTTAGATAAAGAACCAGATACTTTTGAGACTGTATATGAAAGCCAATATCTTCAAAAAGATATTTTTGAAAAGTTTCAAGCAGCAGTTTGAAGCTTTTTTTCAGAAGAGAACAAAAGACACTTTGATCTCCAGATGATGCTTCTATCAGTAGTAGCTACAAAAAAAATGATTATACAAATAGCATATTTCATTATTGTGACATAGCAGTAGCAGAAGTATTTTACGTGTCTGTTATAACTAAAGACAAATTGTAAAAAGAGAATGCAAAATATAATTTTTGAAACTTTCATAAGAATTTTTACGGAATTTTAGAATAGTTATTTATTCTTAGGCAGAATTTTCTTCATTGATTTCACAGAATTTCTCTGGGAAGACAGCTTTTCTTCCACTGGACATCTTGTGCAAAAAGTCTGGACTATTTCATCTCATGACCAATTTATAAGCTGTAGGAAGCTACCATAGATAGCACTTAAAGGTAGCAGAGGGTCTCTCTCAAGATCAGTATTTAAGAGCCAAAACAGGCTTAAGCTAAATATTACCTCTTTTTATAGATGGAAAAAATCCAACCTAAATTGTTCTCATACTGCTTCAAGAATTATGTGCTATTCTTCTATTAGTAAAAAGATTTAGGGATATAAGTCTCTGCATGCTGAGATGAAGATTTGCCACTAAAGTCTAATTTGATTTATCAATCAGCCAATTAGTGCATTATTAAAAATTCACTGCAGGGTCAATGTCTTGTTGATTTACATAATTAAGTTATCTGCTTTCCAAGTTAGGGTGCTTGGTAATCATTAAAGTCTGTAGGCCAAATTCCACCTTCCCCTTTCTGTACAACTTTACGGCAAGGAGCCATCTCACAGACTTTGGCAGAAATACTCACATAACTAACGTGTCTTGTGAGCATCATTGCCTATGAAACAAGAGCAGCACACTAGAATGATTCTAGAAGGATCTTAATTTCCATAAAGGCACTAATTGAAGGGTGTGAACACAAAGGAGGAAGTCTTACCTTTCTCCAAGTAGATTCAAATTAATATATAATGATATGCAATAATGCCAGTTTCTAATATTAAATGCTAGCTACTGTTCATGACACTTAATGTGAAACTTAATTCAAAATTCTTGGCTAGAAATGAGACTTTCACAAAGGTGAAGTTATAAAGGTATGATGGAGAAATGACATAAAATATGAACCATGTGGAATTTAATACAAGTACTTAAAGACATATAGGACTAACAGAGAAATACTTTTTATTTTGAGACCACTGGAATTCCTTTTTAATCTTGAAATACTTTTTTTGCTCGGTCCCATATCAACTGAATGGAAGTTTCCATAAAGTGCAACAAAACTTCAAGTGATCAGAAACTTCATTGCCCTGGCATTTTCTGGAGCTTAAAATACCAGTTCCAGCAAATTCATCATTACATATGTTCCGGTGCTTTCAGTGGAAACGAAGTATGGTAAACACTAAACACTTTAGAAAACTGCTCCCCACAATTACTATATCAGGTGTTTGCTGGTAGGTCTCACCTGCTAAAGATGAATAAAAGATATTAAAGTCAAGAAGTAGTGGGTATGCTGAAAAAATGTCATACAAGCAGGTGTAAGTTCATCAGAAACTTATGTAATGTGATGAAAGCTTCTGAATTTTTTTTTTACTAAATGCAGTCTCTTGCAAACCTTGCTATTCAGATGGTTCTCTAATCACAAGATGTGCTATAAATACTCATTAATTGGAGTGATAAATTGAAAACAAGCATGTTTCTTTGCTTTCTGTCCTACTTGCAAATGACATTATTGAGGAAATAAACCTCTCTTGAAAAATCTCTTTCAAAGACCGGGATATTCAGGTAACAATGGTTAGTTTCTGCAGTGAAACATATCAAAGAGCTCCCTTTGATTAATGGTTGAACTTGATGATCTTAGAGAGTGTCTTTTCCAATGCAAGAAATTCTATGATTCCAGAATTCTGTATAAAGGATACTTTTTTCTGCATTGCACACTTCTAACAGACCATCAAAATAAACCCCATCACTTAAAAAGGTAAATAGAATTTGAGTACTTGAACTAGTCATAAGTATTGCTACAAAAAAGACCCCAACAAAAACAAACCAACGAAAGTCAAGAAAATTATTTTTCATTATGAGTTATTTGATTCGGTGGTTCCGTGGGGTGGGATGGTGGTTCTAAGACTGCGCGAGCCTTGGGAGTGTCTCCCAAAGCCCGGATTGCTAGGCGCCGCTTTGCAGCTTTTCCGGATCAGGCGCGGCGGCGGTTCAGCCACCGCTCCCATGCCACCGCAGTTTCGAGCAGGGCGGTGCGACGCCTTTCAAGTTGTGCAGGTCTGCTGCGAGGGCTTAGGTCTGCGCAGCCACAAGAGCCGGCAGTGGCACAGGAAAGGTCACTGGAAGCGGCGGTGTCCGAGGAACGGGCCGGCCCCCGCCTGCCCGCTCAGCTTCACTTGTCCTGTCCCCTACCCGCGACTGCTACTGCTGTGCTGTATAGCTCGGCAATACAGCGCTCAGACTGATGAATAAAAGCAGGAGGGATCTTCGGTTTGTTATTCCAAGGCAGTTTAATCTGACTGTGCTTGAAGGGTCCAGAGACTGAAGACGCCGGACAATGGGTGTGCATAGGGTTTTATCCGGAGGCTGGTAGGGCTACAGGGGCCAATAAGCTGAGGTCTCAGGGGCAGCACAAAGCGGGGCCAGGGTGCAGGGGCAAATGGAGACAGACTGAGGGAGAAGGTCCAACGGGGTGTAGAGTAAAACAGAACTTTCCAGAACTGGGCTGCTAACCAGGGAATGACAGGCAGGAGACTGACAACTGGGAGGTGACGCCAACGGGCCAACTGGGGTACAGGAAATAACATAAATTACTAATGCAAGGTATCTTATGAGGAGGTCTTCTTCTCTGCCTAAGCAGGAGAGCACTGACTGAAATAGGGCTCATCCCACCAATGCACCTTCTGTTGCCCCTGTGATGGGGGTGCACTGGCCTCCACAGTTATTTCTTAAATATCGTCTTAAATACTACCTATAAAGTTAGTGTTATCCTTCTTGTTCATTGTGTGTTTTCTGTAGGATGCCACTAAATTAATATTTTGCCATGACTCTCCATTATGCTGAGGTTTCTGTTAGTTCTTTAATAATATTATTTCTTTTGAACTTAAAAGGCTAAGGCCACTGTAGAAATTCAAGGAAGTTCTGCTTATTTAAAAAGGACACAGAGGATAAAAGTTGATTTGCTCTATAAATCTAGGAGGTGGTGAATAACAGTAACAAAGCCTGTATAGCTCTTCAGGTCTTTCTTTCAAATATATTGTTATTTCAATCTTTTTGAGTTCAAATCATTAAGATCCACTAGATGAGACAGGGAAAGAAGCAATCTTTAATGAAAAGTCAGGGGCATCCCCTAAAGGTGTGCCTAAATGTCTATGTATTTCAACTGCAAAAAGAATAAATGATTTACACTTATTATAAATATATTGGAATACAAGACTTTGACTTGTCATTCATTAGAAATGATATTATGATAAATGACATCCACAGCTAGCTCATATACCACCCAGACAGGCCAATTTTTTTACCCTACTAATTCCATTGGGGGTGAATTTTAATATGTACTCTATAAAGAAAGAAATAGAAAATCATAAGACACTGATAATTCTTGCTGCTGTTGCTTACAAGAATGGGACTATAAGCATTTTACTCAAAAACTTTAAAAAACCCAAAATTGTCAGCAGCTGTAAGCAAAAGATACCCATTTTATAGTGACATATGAAACTGAATAAAGAAAACTTGAACAGTACAAAGGAATGAAAGTTATGAACACTAACCTTTCCATTATGAATATTAACAACTGATACACAAGCAAAAATAGAAACTAATGCAAGGTTTTGAAATAAGTATTTCTTCTTTTATGTTAGCAAGATGTTGTTTTCCTTCTCAATAGTTTAGGCTTTCATCCAAAGGATATTGCTCAAGACTGCACTTATCAGCAGGTTGATTATTTTCCTTGTCCAGAAATACATTATGTGGTTTATAGCTAGAGTTACAGTATCATTCCTGCAATGTGTGAATACAGAGCACATTCTTATTTAGAACATTGGAGGTTAATTTATTTAAAAGGAGCTGTCCTTGTTAGTCTGATAGAACCTAAAACTGTTTGATTGAACACTGTCAGTGACAGAATCATGCACCTATTGTTGTATCTGTAATTTGCTGCATAAAGCATTTTCCAGATAGTCCAGAAGGAATAATTGTCACCAGAAATTTGTGGTCAAAGGCCAAACAAATACATAAAAAGTGAACACAAAAGTCATCTACCACATGTGAGTTTACTGTGAACAGCACAGCTGAGAACAAAATGTTCTCAAACAAATAAAAATTCCTTCTAAACAAGTATCCTGTCCTCAGTAATGGGCAATCTTGAAAGCTTAGGCAAAAACATAAAACAGGACAAGCTACAGGGGAAGTATACAGCATCACTCAGTGATCTATAATGTCAGTAATTCTGTGAGACAGAGATACCATCATGCTCAAGTAGCACTAAAAATATCATCTGACGGATGAGGCACAAGAGAGACAATAGTGCAAGGGAGTCCTAGATTTGGTTTAGCATCCAAAACTTTTTGGCTGAAGCCTTTTCAAGGTGTCCTCTGGTTGTAAATACTCACCTCAAAGGCTGCCAAGAACAGAAGCACTCCACATTTGCCAACAATAAAAAAAGTGTACCTCCTTGCTCTTTTCTCATCTGAGGAAAGGAGAATAAGAGTCTTAATTTCTGTGGGTTTTTTGCTAGGAAGTAAAATGACATGATTAAACTTTGTAAAAATATGACATTTAAATACATCTAAAGAGCTATCAATATAATAAATGGCTACAGTTCATTACCATTTGAGTTAATTAAGTTAATTTATTTCAAATCCCAGTGCCCTCTCTAAGTAATTTTCTGCAAACTAGGTCCTGTAGCAAAAGGACAAGGAGTTGTTGTTTTAAACTAAAAGGTGGTAGATTTAGACTAGATATGTAGGAGAAGTTTTTACAGTGGGGAAACACTGGACTAGGTAGTCCACAGGGGTTCTACATGGACATGCAAACACTTGGGATCAGGTTGACTGGGACTCTGAGCAACCTGATCAAGTTAAAGATGTCCCTGTTCATTGCTGTGTGGTGGAGACTAGATTAACTGTAAAGGTCCCTTCTAACCCAAACCACTCTATGATTCTTTGAAATGTAGCCTGTACTGATGGATGTGAAACTATGAGACTGTGTGTAGTTACTTAAAATGATCATCACAGCTATAACCAGCTAACTCCCCAAAGGCTGAAGATTCCTGCAATAAATATACTTTGGGTGAGGCCCTGCCTGGATGGCCATGAAGTGTATTTTAGCTTCTGTAGCATATGAAGGGAGTGTTTCCGTAAATGACTGTTTATAATGAGCCCCTACAGTATGTTCACCAACACATGGATTCAGACAAAATTCAAACACTAGATGTACATCAAAATAGTGTTCCAGTATTTATTTCACCTAGCTATATGGAATGATTTAAAATATACTAAACTTTTTGACTTATAAAGTTCTTCATAGCAGCATAGCATTCACAGGAGTTATCAAATCTTAAAACTTCAGTATGTACCTCCAAGTTAGTCATCGGATTGTAATTAGTGCAGTTAGACTCTATTGTGTCCATAGCTGATGCTAATTTATGCTGCTTTAGAGAATATAAAACCCTGTCACTGATGTTTAATTATAAGGGAAGGGTAGATATATGGAGATATTAAAGAATTACAGTGCCATTAACAGAATAGATATATAGAAGTAAAAAAGACCATCTGCCACATCAGCAAGCACACTCCAGAGCCAACATTTCACTGTACCTTAAGAATCCTGACAACTCCAGAGACAGTGGGTCAGGAAAATGCATGCCAACGGGATCACAGCAGGGTACCAACATTGCTGCCTCCACACCCTTTGGACTTGGACCGTGCATGGTGATGGGGACCTTAGCACCAAGATGCCATTAGGGTTAGGGTTCAGAAAGCCACAGAGCCTAGAGCTCCAGGGACAATGGGGCTGGAAAAAGTATTGCAAGAGGAACATGGCAGGGTTCCTATATGGCTATCTTCACACCTGATACAGGTCACCAGTCGTAGTGGAATTAGCTGAAGCTATATGAAGATAGGGTGAAATCACATGACCTGTTTACCATAGACAGAGATTGAAGGGAGAGGTTTTCACAGTTTGCAGTTTCCTCACAAGGGCAAGTGCCGGGGTAAGAACTAATCTCTCCTCCCTGATGACCAGTAAGGAAACACAACTGAATGGCTGTGTAGGAAGTCTGAAGCTGTGTAAGGGGAGATTTAGGGAAAGGTCTTTCACCCATAGTGTGGTTGGGCACTGGGAGAGGCTCCCCAAATAAATGACCATGGCATCAGACCTGCAAGATTTCAAGAAGAATTTGGACAGCACTTTCAGGCACGTGGGATCATTCTTGAAGTGATTCTTCACAGGGCCAGGAGTTGGACTTTGTTGATCCTGGCGTGTCCCTTCCCACTCAGATATTCTTTGATTCTATGGTTCTAAATAAAACCCACTCTGTTTTTGATGGATGTTAGGTGGAAAGTTTTGCTTTTCCCAGATATTAGTATCAGAAGATCCAGATTGCAAATCCGTAGAATATAATTTGGTTCAGATTTAGACTACTCTTTTTTAAATCATTTTCCTAGTAGCAAAGTATTTTTATAAAACATAAGTGACATCTTCTTATTACCCAGTTCAATCTCAGGTATATATTTTTTATAGGTTGTAAATATGTATCAACAAGATTTTCTTTCTGTATGAATATCCTGGATTTCCTGTATTCCTTGGCTGAAACAAAAACTCCAAATCTGTTGATTTCTGTAAGTTGCAGCAATGTTATTTCTAATCTTACATATTTACAGCTGTGGCTCCTCTTTTTAGCAGCATCAATTCCTCAAAGAGCAACCCCCACCCAATAACTAACTAGATTTGCAAGCTAACCAAGGTATTTATGTAAGCAGAGAGAGCCAACTGTCTGTAGTCTGACAATTCATAAAAGGAACTGTGGCATGCTCTTATATTACAATAAAACCTTATCTATCAAATGGGAAATTGTAATGCTTGCTGATGTTTTCAGCTAAAAGAAACAGTAGCACACCCCCTTGATCTCACCAACCATTTTCTCTAAGTACCTACAAAGCAAAATTATACACCAATCTAAGAAGTAGAGAACAGTTTGTATGTCAAACACTACAACCAAGTCTTCTATGCATACACTCCGTCTTTTAGAAAATGCCCTTTTGGAAATCACTGATTTTCAGTCAGAGATGTAATCTAAGGGACCTGAAGTTCGTTACCAGCTGAATGAAATTTTCCAGCCTATATAAGTGACAGAGAGGAGAGGAAGGGAGGGGAGGGACAAAGCAGAAAAAGGAAAAGGAGAAGAGGAGAAGTCATGCACTGGCTCTCAATCTTCTGTCCTGTGAGGAAAACAGTACAAGCACTTATACGGGATTTTTGAGTTGGCTCAACTGTCTTAACAAAACTTCTTTTTCCAGAGGATTGAATTATTTTTTGTCAATGGCATAGTATGCTTTGTGCATGGAGACCATTTAAATGACAGTCTGGAACTACATATGGCATACCTCGAGCTAGCTTCAACTTGAAATAGTGACTTATAGTAAGATTTGTCTCATCTAAATTTGTCTGCCTAAATGTTGAGCATAAAGCCCAAGATAATTTTCAAGATTTCTTCTAATGTTAATGAAAGTGACAGGTGTCTTCATGGGACAATTATTCTTGTCATCATTTAGGTTGGGTATGCAGCACTCTTGGAAATGGTGGTCTGTCCAAAGCCTGTGGAATTATTTTGAAAGGTTAGTTTGCCATTGGCTGGCTAACTAACATACACAGTGAATTGTTCTTTACTTTAAAAATTCATTATACATATCTCAAGAAAGGATGTCTTATCTCTGGCTTGTTTCTAGGCAGAAAATGTTGAAATGTTTAAGTGCCCTAGGTGAGTTTTTTGTGGTTTGCTTTTGGTTTTTGATCCTGGCTTTAAATCATCAGGAGAGTACACCTAGTATACACCCAGCTGTATGGGTATATGTGTGCTCTTTATGTGTGACTGCTTTTTTTCTAATGCTTCTGAAACCAGTTGAAGGACAAAGCAAACAGTGAAAAATTAAATAAACATGAAACTAGATATTGGGCTGTATCAGGGCTGAGTTGGCACCAAAAGACTCTGACAACTAGTTCATACCAAACACTGCTTTCATACAGGAACAGTCTCAGGAAATATACAGCTGTCATGAAGTCTCTTTCATCATCCCCAGTCTCTAGAAATGGTGAAAGTCTGAAGCTGTCCTTGAACACAGTGTTTGCAATTACCATAACTGTCCACTAAAGCCATGCACAGCCGAAGTCTGCTCTGAGTTGCATGCATGTGTGCTGGGAGCTTGGATTGTGCAGCTGGTTATATTTGATGGAAAACAATATTGTATAAATGCCTAAATTCTAAATGAGCATTTTATCTACTCTTGTAAAATAAATTTGATTTGCATTCAATTAATGACACAAGTGTGCTTCACTGAAAAGTATCCTAATCCAGTAAGTGTTGTGCTATCTTCCATAAAAGTAAAATAAATACGTTTTCCTTGAGATGCTGAAGTAATAAAAAAGCAGCATATTTTCCAGTCAAATAATTTAAGTCTTTTAGGCTTTTTCTTGTCTCCCACGAGTTTTCTACTACTTTATCAAAAGAAAGAACAGAGGGAAAAAATAACTCAGAGGAAAAGAAGAAAAGAATCATTGCTTACCAGCTTAGCAATTATAAAGCAAAGGAAGAAAAAAGAGAGTATCAGATAAATTTTCTTATTGCTAACAGTAGCAAAAATCCCTGGAGGAAAGGATTTTAATGCCATCCCTAGAAGAGAAAAAAAGCCTGAGCCAGCAGGTTGGTATTATGATACTTTTAAAGGTTTCTCTAGAGATGCTAAGGAAGAGAAAATAGATATATATGTAGTGGTGGTGAAGAATGTCTAGACTTTGATCTAATGCAAATTCCAGTCCAAGTTAACTAGTTAAATCTCCTCAGATACTTTCATCCTGGAAACTTCCTGAATATAGGTGTGCAAGATTAAAATATAGAAAAATATACAATAATACCTGTCAGGCAAAAATATTGTTCCATCAGGAGCTTTAGGAAGCCCTTGTGTTTCCAGAAGTTGAGCCTCTCCTGTGACTCCAGGAGGAAGGAAACACTATGAGCCCCCTTTTTTTTTTGTAAGAGCGTGACCTGCTTTCTGTTATGTTCTGGCAATTGCATGTTCCCTTTGGAAAAAAGTAAAGCAAACTGCCCCTTAATACATGGTACACAAATTGCAAAATTGCAACATCTATCACCTTAGTGCAAGCAAAAATGCTATGATTACTGCCAGAGAAAATTTACAGTACACAAACTGTATTACCTCACAGCAGAACATCAAATTACTTAATCCTCAACATCTGTTTCTCTTCCTTGGTTATAAAAAAGATGACCATATTAATGGAAGTTATTCTGGTTCTGGTTCATAATAATTGAAGTGCAACATTTTTCAAATGCAGGGGCCAGAGGTTAGGCATGTCTGGGAATTTGACTCCTCAAGTTTAAGCATTCAGCATGCCAGATGTCAAGGACAATAATCCCACAGTTAAGACATTAAAAATGAGAAATTTGCAGCTCTGGAGTACAGAGAGATTAAGTCAAAGGCTAGTTTCTCAAATACTTTTGGGATGGGATGAGAAAAAGAAACAGCAATCTGCAAGAAAGGAAGAAAACCTGTGAAGTTTAGCTATCCAGTTGAATTTTAGAGATGTAGAAAGTACTAAATACACTGAAAGGCTTTACAGGGTATTAGAGGATTATTTAGGTGTTTGCTTCCTGATGATAACATTGGTTATGACACTGAATCATTATAGATATATTGATGCAATAATATCACAAGATTGCCTGATAAACACTGCAGAAATACTGTTTATGCTGTGCAAACAGCTTTTTGGTTAGCTGGAAATTAAAGCAAACTCCTCAGAATACAGGATCTTGAAGAAATTCTGGTGGATATAAGCAATGTTAAGATAAAGGAAATGAAAGAACTTGATTCAAGTTCAGAGGACAAACAAGCACAGCTATACATAAACACAAGTAGGCATGCAGTCACGCTCAAGAAACTTAACAGATGAAAGATGGAGGAGGGAAAATAGAAGGCCGCAGTTCAGTGGAGATCCTTAATTGATTAGAATGCCCACAGCAGTAAGAGACAACTGGAGAATCAATTAAATATTACAGATGAGTTATGGCAACCATAAAACTCTTAAATAATCAAGTGAAGGCAAAAAAAAAAAATATAGACAAGTGAAAAAGAACCAAGAAAATGAGATATGCTAAAGGTCTCCTTTTTGTGTCACGCATAGCCAAATGTTTTCTTTCTCCACAAATTGCACTTTTTGTATTTAATATTTCACTTCTTCGTGGAAATTAAAAGAGCACATTAACTGTGAGTATTCAATATAACTGTCACATTCAAGTGTGTCAAGAAGGGGTGTACCATGTCTCTAGCTCAGTCTGCTGGTCATGAGAGAAGGAAAAACTTTCAGGTGAAATATGGTTTAACAAATTTGCATAATAAGATTCTGTATCACCCCCTTACACAGAAGCCATAAATTTCTTCAAGCTGGCTATAAGTTATCCTAACACACTTATACACTAACCACTGACATTTTGGCTAGAAGTAACTTGTTGCAGGCTTTAATAAATTCTCATGAATCTCAAAAGGGACTGGCAGGCATTTGTAACTGAGGTAGAGCCTCAGCAGAGGTTGTAAACAAGTTGTTTAGAGATCCTATACACACCAGGTAATTTCATCACGTTGTAAAAGACTTCTTAGGACTTGTGGAAGCCTATTTTAAAGCATATTGGTTTACATAAACTGTTGTAGATATGTTTGGGTTTAACAGGATCTTAAAATGTTTTGAATTGGAAGGGATTACTGAAGTAAAATACAACAAACGTGGGAATATATATACAGTTATACTGCCTCTATTATAATACAATAATCAAGTAGTTTAACCTGCAATATATGCAGCAGGTTTTAACTTCACTTATCACAGAGCATTTCAAATGTCACAGTGAAATAACCAGACACTTTCTCTTACATGTTGCAATAACTTGCATTCATATACGGTTTTGTCTGGGCTTTTTTTTACCTTAGAGGATTGAAGAGCACCTTAGAAGCCACCTTTAGCTTTCTGTGAGTATTTACCTGTCTGAGGAGAATATTTGAAAACATTTTTAATATCATCATTTGGATGTTTAATCTTTAGCTGCAGTCAATCTGTATGTATCTTCTGTTTACAAAGAAGGACACCATCAAAGACAATATAAACAGTCACACTGATCTCGATTTGTGTGAAAGTTCACCTCATTTCCAGTGATTTCAAATGAACACAAATTAAGGAGAAAGTAATTTTTAAGTTTGTGAAAGAAATCCTTAAATTGCACACACATAGTTTCTCAGGATGAAGGTCAAATGCACCATCTGAATACTGACCTCCAATCTTAAGGTATTAACAGCTTTTTACAGAATTTCAGCTGTCATTTTATAAAAGCAATTGCCTTATATTGCAAGTATGAAGCTTTACCCTTTCGCTTTTGTGACTGTGATTATGCTGCTGTCTCTGTATAGACAGAACAAGAATTAAATATTATTTTTAGTTTACTATTCCTTTGCACACACAAACACATGCACCATACAAACACCTGCAGCAGTCTATACATTTTGATCATTTGAATAGATATAAGTGTGGGAAAAAAATATCACTGTGATGGTGATCAAACACTGGAACAAGTTGCCTGGAAAGGTTGGTTCTAGGAACACTTTCCTCAGACAAAAAAAGAAACCCTCAACCAGAAAGGACCCTGATCAACAAAGCCTAGATGAACCTGCTACCTGCTTTGGAATCAGGATGAGTGTAGAACAACTCCGTCGGTCCTTTCCAAACTAAATTATTCTGTAATTCTATGATTATGTAAATCATAAATCTTACTTACTATGACAACCTCTTCTGTACTGGGAAAAAAAACAGCCTGTTTTAAAAATTCATTCCTCTGAAATCCTGCAAAAAAGATGTAGCTCAAGGAAAAGGCAGCTTTCCAGGTGTTTTTCCATATGTGACTCCTCAGGTGTGATTTCTTCCAAGTCCTGGAAAAGTACTACAAGAAAAAGTTGTGACCCTTTTATGAGTGACAACTATGCAGTATAGATGTGTCCAAAGCAAGATTTTGTGAACAGTTGTCAATACCTTTCATAAGTCTGTTTTAGACAGGCATTACGATCTTTCATAACCTGTCACTGGAATTATTTACCTGTCCCTTTATAACCAGTTGTTTTCACCTTCATGACCCGAACAACTTTCTCACTTGTACAAGACTCAGTAAAAACCTCAAAAAATAACTAAAAACCTCTGTTTTCTATACTTCTAACTCACAACAGCACTATTCACACAAAAATGTAGGAAAAGATAACTGCTTTCATGGATTTATGTCCTCATCTCAGCGTGAATAGTGTTTCTTGATAATCAATAAATTCAGTTAACTCAGGCTTTTCCAGCTGCTGAAGTAACTGTTGATCCAACAGTTTTCTGAGAGTTTTTTTGGGAGAACCCAAATATTAAGGAGAAGAAGGAAACCATAAGTAAAGAAGATGTTAGAACTACTGGAGCATAATGAATAGGTTGTGGTATTCTGACTGCATTTTTCCCAGCCCACAGAAAAACAGCAATGCCAAGGCCTTAAAAACGGACAAGTGTGAAGAAATTGCCAAAACAGCAGAATCTGTCTGTGGTAGCAAAACGTCGCTTGAAACTCCAGAGCAAATATTACATCATGGTAAAAATTTTCCTATTGCTGCTCTAGTGAGTGAAGGAACAAAGAACACACGGCAATAAATTATCGTAAGGTTCTGCAAGACAGACTTACAAAGGTAAATAGGAAATATG
>VYZT01007710.1:0-23002 GCA_013400735.1 Pomatostomus ruficeps | reverse complement strand
GCCATCATTGTCTGGATATTAATGTGTTAACTGCTCAGCAACACATGCATTTTCACTCTTGCTTTTCAGATGTTTATTAAGGGCAGTTAATTACTAAAGACTTTGCTAAAGAAAGTACAGTCGTTCACCTCTCTTCAAAGCAGAACATGTTTTTCTTGAAGAAATAACCTCATCCAACATTTTTGTACTGGAAAAGTTCCTTTGGGAGAAATGAACAGCAGGGGAGAGATTTACTTTCTAGAGATATTCTTTCATCCTTTTCATCCGATTCTTTCTTTTACAGAATAGGTAATTATCCTTTTGCTTTTCTTTTAATTTGTTTGTTTGGGGCATTTCTTGATGAAACCTCAAAGAGTAAGTTCTGATTTCATTTCAAGATGTATGGGTGGGAAAAAGTATAGGTAATTTTAAGATCTGGGATGCTTAAGGTAATCTTTCCATGGTGAAAATCAACTGTTGGAATTTCGTGTTTTTTCAACAATATATTTGCTTATTCTGAAAGTCTAACAAGGGTCTTAGGTATTATCCTAATAAGGTTAGGAAGTATTAGCATGAAATTGCTACTGAGACTGATAAATAATCTATGTCAGTTGCTGGGAAAAAAAGAAAGAATCAAGAGGGAAAAAATGAATATTTTTGATAAACCACAGTGCAGGGAGTTTCTGGTTTGTCTACCATTAGTCTGGTTTTTGCTTTTTAATCTTATTAGCCTATATATCACTATTGTTCCCCGGCCTCTGCAGTGTAGTCTTGTTTATCCAGTTTTCTTTATGGCTAGAAAAAATCAAGATATGACCTATGCACATTTCAACCACCACATTTCTTTGTCCATTGCATGTAACGGGTCAGTGCATTTAAATATAAGCTAAAATTAAATGGCGAAGGTCTTAGGTCCTGAGTCTGTAGGATGATATGTGGTAGCTAAAAATCAGACTCAGGTGCAAACTTAAATATTCAGAATTAGGGTTTGATAACACAGGTAAAAAGTAACAGGGACATCAGGATATGGATCCATACGAGAGGTTTGCCTACAGACCAGACACAGAAAACCTTGGAATTAGAACTGCGTTAGATACACTTGAATCTTTTATTTCAGAATTCCATGGAAGGATCTCTCCTTCAGTTTCTCTTGATTAGCTCAGAACTTTCTCAGAACAGAGCAGCCATCTAAATTATTAATAAAGATCCTCCTGAGTTACACCTACAGCCCCATACATGCTTTGGGGGATGTGACCAGGTGCCTACCAGGCTGCCGAGTGATCAAAGGACCAGGCAGCCCATCCCTCTGTCTGCAATCTAACCCAGCCTAGCACGAAGAGAGGCCATCACTACATTCTGCAATACATCAGGGACAGTAAAGAAATCATCTTTGTGCTGAGCGTTATGCAAACCCGGCGCGCTGGCTCTGCTCCAGCAGCTCACAGCACACACCTGCTGCCAGGTTATTTGGGTAGCTCACTGAAGTCCAGCTGCTCTGGAAAGCAATCCTCTTGCTTTGCCTTGATTGAGCTGGCAGCTCTGCACTGGGGTCTGGGCTGGGCATACATCCTTCAGAGACATTCCCTTTGCAGCACAGACACGGTGGCTGTTGGGCTCTGCAGAGACACTGCACGTTTCTTCCCATGTCGAGCATTCACCAGCACTTAGTTAACATGCTGTAATGGTACTTCACAGAGCAATTATTAAATTACTTTGTTCTACTGTAATGACCAATGATTAAACTTTCATAACACTGACATTACACGCTTTATTTATCAGGCTCCTATACTTATTAAATTACTGGGAGGGTGGGGAGGGATCCTAATAGAAGTGAATTTGTGCAATTATCTTTCAAGGTCAAAAACTGTCTCCCGCTGTGAAAGCAGACAAACCACATAAAAATGAGTTAAGAAGTTTTCAATGTTTAAACTTTACATTGTCTACATTGTCTAAAAGCAAAGGTTGCATGGTTTGCTGAAACACCTGCCTGCCACCCAAAGAGAAACACACACAGAGCTGGATTTCAGGGCCTGAGACACAGCATAGGAATAGTGAACTTGAAAATAAAATTCCCAATTCAAGATAATACTGTAGGGAGACTGGAATTTATCACGTGTATCACAGTCATAGAACAGTGCGGTTTTTAAGGGACCTTAAAGATTATCTAGTTCCAAGGACAGAGACACTTTCTACTGGACCAGGTTTCTCAGAGCCCCATCCAACCTGGCCTTGAATGCCACTAGGGATGGGATAGCCACCACTTCTCTGGGCAGCCTGTTCCAGTGCCTTACCAAGCCCACAGGAAAGAATTTCTTCCTAATATCTGATCTAATCCTAATCTCTTGTAGCTTGAAGCCATTCCCCCTTGTGCTGCCACTATGAGCCCTCATGAAGAGTCTCTCTCGTATGGCAGAGTTCTGCACACACACTCAGAGCACATAAAGCACAGACTGATGTACAGAATGTACCAATCCGGAGCAAACCATCGGACAGAAATCCTTCTACAGGAAATACTGCCTGCTATCAACAGTTCTGCTGAGAGATGTAATATTTAATAAAAAATCCTAACAATTAAATTAGTTTGCTTCAGCAAATGATTTTGAAGCCTTAAATAACAAATGTACTCAGAATTTCCATTCCTTTCTATATCCAAGGACAGATGCTTCCTCAAAATTCCCTGAAGTAAAGGGGAATACACGATGTAAAAATTCAGAGACCATATTCTTCTGTTCCTTCACACGTGTGCATTGTTTTGGTCATTGCAAGGCAGACTACACCTCTGCAGAATTTACATTACATGCTTGCTTATGCCATTGCTTCATGGATAATCTTTCCTTTGGAAATCAGTTTTGTGCACTTGTAATAAAACCATGTGATGACCATTGTTTTGCTTAAGTCCTCAATGTCAAATTATTCAAAGCAGCTCTGTTTCTTACCATATAAACAGCTCCCAAAGCCAAGAAACTCAGGGACCCATTAATATTAAGTCAGGAATTTTTAAACTTTGTTCTTATTTTCCTGCAGCTCCATACACTATGTAAGATATCTTGAATTTATAAGCAGATTATATCAGAATGTTATGATAACAAAAAATAATATGAAGGACTTGGCCTGTGGGAGCTTTTCATGTTCATTATATTCTGTACATCTACTGTGTTTTGAACCAAAAAGCTCATGACTGGTCATAAAATCTCGGTTCCTGTACCTTTGTTACTGAAAGCATCCTAAATTTATTTGGGCAAAGGACATTCCTTTAAATTCTGTTTACATTTTGGAAAAGCACCTGAATATTTAAGGATTTTATTGCTCCTTCTGCTTGCCAACAGCTGCTGTCATTGTGTGCTTCAGCTCTATTCCAGTAGACATCCTTGTACCACTGCTTCTAGAGAAAGGAGTGGAAAAAGCCAGCCAGCTCAAAATCCTATTACACTGCTGATTTCTGGAAGGCTTGAGAGCTTCATTAAGTAACTTTCAAGCACAGCATGCTGGGGGAGTTTTAGCCTGTTAGCCACTTACCAGAGAAACAAGTGAATAAGTATTTAAAATTTTAAAAATTAAAAAAAAAAAGAGTGTGAGTTCTATGGGAAAAAAAAAGAAGGGAAGCCAAAAATGGCATTAAATTATTTTATAGAATAAATCTCTGAAAGGAGTAGAAATTTTCAGGATTTTCAGGTTCTGGATTTGGCAAACAGGAGGTGAACTATCAGGAACCCCACAGAGATAGAAGGACATGAAAAGAAGCACAATGTAAAGTAGGCCAGACAGCCAAAGTGTGACTACGAACAGTACAATTAATCCACATCACAGGTCATCACAGTGCAACCTCTTTGGAATGCTCTCATAAACTGTGGAGTTACTGACTCTGCATGTTCATCAGTGTGTACATGCACAAAGTTAGAATAACAGAGTTAAATAGATTTTGTCCTTCACTGCTATCCACTGTGTAGCTGGAAGACTGAGCATGGCATGTTCATGGCATTTTAGAAAAGGCAGAATGGTTTTTGCACCATTACACAATTTGACATATTTTCCACAAGCTCAAGCACTTCTTATATAGCATAAAACATGAATATCTGATTAAAGAAAAAAAGATTGCAGAGAGCAAAACCAAGGAAAATAACTTCAAGAGGGCGGTGGTGGAAAGGAGAATAGGTCTTAATTGTAAGGAGCCTTGCAGAACTCTAAATGATTTTTAAACTAGGAAAAAAATTCCTCTGTGTCATTCATAGACTTTTAACTTTCCTTTGATGAAGAGGAACACTTGAAAGCCTCCTTGTAGCATCTATTTTTTAATAAAATGAAATACTTTTCTCCAGCATATTCTTGTAGGGCCATGACTCTCTAATCCCTTCTTTGTTTCCCTGTGCCCCTTCCAGAATATTTCTTGACACTTCCATCTTTAATATCAGCATAAATTAAAAAGATTCAGGGTATGGTAATTACAGTTTCAAGTACTCTTCAGGAGAAGCATCAAAGAGTTTGCTGCAAAAAGAAATGTACTTTTTTTCTAATGTCCCTAAAGCTCTACTGAATTTTTCATGGTGTGACAGTGTGACTGGTTCTGTGGTGACCCCCTTTCTTCGAGCACACTCTTGTTCTATGTAACTCTGCAGGTGACCAAGAAAATGTACAAGAATCAGTTTTAAGTTCTCTAATATACTTGAAATTTTTAAATGCATCTTGAACAGGAGAATTGTGGGAAAATCTCAACAATGTGACACGTTCTTCTCAGCCAAACCAAAAAACTAATTCTATTTATTCCTGCTACCCCAGTGGGTAAAAAATCCAACTGTTATCAATATCAAGATACTCCATAACCACCAGGGGCCATAAAATGCCTGGCTCTCTGCACAGGGGAGAGCAGTGCAGATAGAATCATAGAAGAGTTTGTGTTGGAAGGGACCTATAAAGGTCTCCTGGTCCAATCCCCATGCAAGGAGCAGGGACATGAGAGGCATTGGATCGAAGTCTGTTTATAAATATTATCCTTCAAGAGAAAATAGTGCTCCATAGGGTTTTACATCTCCACCAGTGACCTGGACAACAGGAGACTCGGAAGCAAGTTTTTGGATGACACCAAGTTTAGCGGCGTCTTCATACACCAGAGGGTTTGGGGTGTCACTCAGAGAGATCCCAATATCCTGGAAAAGTGTGCTAGTATGGGGTCTGACCAGTGCAAATGCACACTTTGGCACCTGTAAGAGAAATAAACCCATGACCAGGCTGCAGCCTGGCTGGGTGGGTAGCAGCTATGCAGAAAAGGGTCTGGGGGCTTCCCGGCTGAGGGTGAGCAGTGTGCCCATGCCAGCGAGAAAGACAAACTGCATACTGGACTGCATCAGCAAAAGCATAGCAAGTAACCCGATGGAGGGTTATTATTTCCCTTTATTTGGCTCCTGCGAGGTTGCATCTGGAACCCTTTATCCAGTTCACGTCTCCTAGCACATCAACAAACTGCAGAGTCCAGTGGAGCAGAACTAAAATGGTTAAGGAGCGGAGCATATGGTAGTTGAGCAGGGACAAAGATAATTGGTTTTGTTTACCCTGAAGAAGGCTGAGGGAGAGGTTTAATTGCAGCCTTCAGCTACTCAAAGAGTGGTTGCAGAGAAGACAGAGTGGTACAATGACAGCATTGTAGTAACAGTGAGAAGTTGCTGCTTGAAATTAAGACAATGATAGCAATGATGAGAGGTGTGACACTGGAACAAGGCACTCAGAGTTTGTGGAAACTCTATCCTTGGAAATTTTCAAATCTCAGTCAGAGAAGCAACCTTGAGCAAAACATTCTAGCTTGGAGGCTGTTCCTGCATTGACTGGGACTTTGGACTATGACTTCCGGAGGCCCCTACCAACCCAAATATTTTTGATTTTAAAATCCTGTTGCAGTTTTGTAGGAATACTGTCCACCAGTTTATAGCTCCTGCTCCCCCTTGAAGCAGGTGTGACGGGACTTCTATATGCCCAGTCAGACTATTCCTTAAACTATAAATATTGCAATTGTTTAGTGTCTCTTTGGCCCTCATGAGGGTCCCTGTCTGATGCTAAAATATACAACCAGTGAGTTCAGTGCACCTACATACATGGATTGCACACTGAAAGTGGAGAATAGATCAGGAAATAAAAGAAACTAATAGAGTTTATGGTGCTTAGCTGAATGCCTAATCTATTGAGGAAGAGAGATCAGTTAAAATTAATTGCTATGAACGTCCACTCTCCTTTCAGCTGGACAATAGGAAGACAAAACCTCTGGAAAAGGAAGAGGCTTCTTCTTGCAATCCCTGCCATTTCTTCTTCTTCTTTTCCACTTGCAACTTCAGCAACAGTCAATAGATCTCTCACCCCAGGAGACAAAGTGGGGACATGTTGCGAGACAGCCTTTTCTTTCAAGGTAGAAGTGGAAAGATGACAGATTTTCAAAGATTTAGCAGCTCATCATCACTAGTCCCTATCTCCATTAGGACAGATAATGAATGGAAATGAAATAAACTCTAATGAAGCCTTCACTTTTTCTGTCTCAGAGCTGGCTGCTCAAAGGATGTTCAGACATCTCTGAGCAAAGAGCTATGAGGTCCCAGGTTTCTGGGCTCACTTTCTTCTTGACAAGGGCCATTACACTGATCTGAGTGGTTCATTTGTTTTTCTTGTCACTTAAAGGCTTATATAATGGGGGTTATCATTACAAAAGGGGGTCAGTAGTGTCCTAAATTACATTCCATCCACTTAATATGATGTCAGCTTAATGATTACAAAAGTGGTTAAGACTTTAATTTTTTTTTTTTCTTCCATGGATGTTGTTACCCGGGTAGTCTAGACAAGAAATTTAATTGTCCAGGAAGATTGGCCTAAATAGACAGGTTCTTCAAGTGTGAAAATGAGCTCATCTCCAGGGAATACATTTAAACCTCATGATTTCAATGTCTGGGATAGTTATACCTCCTGGGGAAACTATATACAAGAGTTCTTTAGAAATAAAACAGCAACATGATAAAAAACCTTGTTGGTGCATAAAGAAACTCATATTATTGAAGACCAGGCAATATTGGCAGATAAGAATATTTTGATAAACGTGGAAAAGATCCAAGAAGGTCTTTTGACAGAAACCAAGCTCTTCCAACCCCTTCTCATACTGACTGTTTGGTTTTCTTCTTATTACGAAGATAGCTTTGATTCCATATCCGAAAGCAAAACTATGTTTGGAAAATTCCAGACGGGCCCTTTAGTTCATACATTTGCTTCAGGCTTAACAGATGAAAAACTTCTCTAGGACTCTGTAGGTGGAAATCTGTTTCCACAGGAAATGTTCATTTGGATATGTACAACTGAGCTAAACTCTAAAATCGCAATAACATTCAATAACTGCACATTTTTGATGTTGTGTTTAGAAGGAAACTGGTGAGTCATTGTCATGGATGAAAACCTGACAAAATTGCTGTGAGCCAACAATGATGAAACATTTAAAAATTTAAACACGTCATTGACAGTAGCTTTATAGGTATATATCTTTTCCTAGGGTGACAACACTACTCATTTCAAAAATCTAAGAAAATTAATTGTGAATAGATGTTTAAAAATAAAAACAAGACTGAACATTCATTTTTGTTTTCGGTGGTCCCGTGTATCTGACAATCTCTGTCAAGAGTTAATTTGAGAATTCAGTTACCCAGAGTCTGTTTTCTGTACCTTTTCCCATCCTTTTAGCTCCAGGTGGGTCCCTAAAAATGTGGGTCTACTATGTCCCATTGTCAGCCCCATCCATGTGGACCAGAAACCCTTCTCCCCCTGGTGCTGTTGTGCAACCGACTGTGATGCAAGCACTGAAACCATTTCCCAGGTGTGGAGCACAAAATAAACTTTGGGCAAAATGTTTCTAATTTTTATCCTAAAGAAATGGATAAAACCAGTCTTTTTCCCATAAAATCTCGAGACTCTGCTCCTACAAAAGCTATGTGTGTAGCTTGTTTCAACTTCAAAACAAGTATGTACATAGACAAAATCTGTCTCATACTGCAGTATTTGTGAAATTTAGACTTAAAGAAAAGTATTTATCCTTGTCTTCTTTGCATATTTCAGATGGCATACTGAAACTAAACTATCAGTTTCATCTGTGATTCTAGCCAAATATTTTTTTTTTCTGTTTTGGTCATCGCAAGATTAGCCTGGCAATAAGTATTTCAGGACTGCAGAAAAAGGAGTTTTACCCTGTTTTTAATGCATCCTTCTTTAAGCTTATAGAACACCTCTAAGGTTATCAATCACTGGTTGCAGGAGTCATATATCAGGATTAATGTTGCATAACTCAGATGAATTGCTTGAGAGAAAATCAGAATAAAGATAAAACCACAAGGGATCCAGAGTCATTACCACCACTATGTTTTTCCAGGGACTGGGCAATTTAGGATCTCTACAACCACTAGGAATGAATTTTATGTGTTCAAATCCAGACTTGTATCAAGACTTATTTGTGGTGCGTCAGTTTTATATCCACTATTAAGCTAGTTTTGAAAAGTATATTTGTTGTGTTATTCCAGATTTTCATTAGGAATGACAATTGTCCCATGTAACTTGCAACAGGAATTTTGACATAAAGTTTGATTGTTTGAATAAGACCTAATCTGAAACTAGAGGAGTTCTCTGCGGAGTTTTGCTAAACCAATTCAACTTTGCCCAAAGCTTTATCCTTTCATTTTTTAAAATCCTATTTAATAACTGTAATACTGAAGTATTGTTAAAAAAAAATAATAAAGTGCTACAAGACATGAGACATGTTCCACTTATTCTCTGCAGGGGAAAACAAGCTTCTTCATTACCCTTCTCTTCTGGCACTTGGAGTACTTCCTAGATTCTTAAAAAAATATTTATGAAAACAGTACATGTCTGAACAAAATCTCTAGGAATTAATCATATATTTTGCTCAATTTCATATGCCGGAGGAGTTTAACAGAAGCTTCTTGCTCTCTGATTTGTCTCTCCCTCAGAGCCATTATGTGCCTGCTGCCTAAACATCCCTCACAGCCAGCCAGTCTCAGCCTCCTCATTTTCTCTGCTGTTCTTCCCAAATTTTCTCCTAAAAGAAGCAAGGCATCCTCACTAGGATCACACTTGAGAGGGGAGCATTGGAGGACTCCAAACCAGGCCTGCAGGCTGGCTGGCAGGCAGATTCAAGCTGTGTGCTTGAAGCCTCACAGAAAGGAGAACTGCATCTGCAGCCTGGAGAGCTCTGCCCGTTGTGCCAGGGCCTCTCAGCCATGCCAAAGACAGCGCTGTGGCTGTGACATTTCTATTCACTCTCCCCTGCCTGCACAAGGGCATGGTGAAGATGAATCCCGAGCCACAGCCTCATGTTTCACAGCTTCACTGGTTTGTTTTAGTCATAATCTTACAAATTGCATATTTGCATTTAAGAGAACTTGCTCGCAATTCTATTTCGCTGCTAAGTAAGTCCTTTAATATAGTGTTGAGTTATTAATAGACTGCTTCCTCACAGCCAGAGCCAATTGTCAGAACAGGACTGGTTGGAGCCCAAGGGCTGTCACGTGCGATGTGCAATTGATTGTGCGATTCGGTTTAGCAGTGAGAGACAGCAAGGCAAGTGTTAGGGAGAGATAACATATGCTTTGTGAGCGTTGTCAGGAGCAAGGTGAAGCCCTGTGCTTCCAACATGTGGTGTGTGTTATCACGTATTAACACCAGCCTTGATAGATCTTAGAGTGACTAAAAAGCATGTAAATAATAAAAAAACCCAACTATATATTAGTGGATAATTCACTAATGAAAAACTGAGAATCTGAAGCACTCCCAAGAAATGCTTTCCCTTGAGCTGTGGAAGAAACTGAGAAACAGTCAGGCTTCTCATGCTGATGGCACGTGTGTATATTGTTTTTTTCTTCTTCATGCTTCAAATTTGTATGCCTCTGCATTTATGGTTTTTGAAATGAGGAAAGAGCTATGCATGAATACCCAGAGGTTTAAAATTCTACTTTCAAGTTACAATACAGAATAAATATTATATTCAAGCTAATGAATATTTAAGTAATTTTAAAATAGTTTGTATAATAGCAGCTGAGTTATTTTTAAGAGAGCATGTATGACAAAAATCTCAGTGTTTAGCTATTCAAATATTTCTCCTTAAGCCTTCTTGTGCTCAAAAAGAGCAAATTTTGAACATGAACAACTGTACCTGTCCTTTACTTTCACCTACTTACATAAGCGCGCTTCTGCTCTGAAGGTTGGGCACCAATGATGAAAAGCCAAGACATTATTCTAATGTTCATGTATTTATTTATTCATCCCAGTTAAGCATTTGTGTTATACTTTCTTATGTCTAAACGAATGCATTTTACATAATTTACACATATGGAATCAAGATTATCTATAGGAAACATTTTTTTTTCTACTTTTAAACTGTGAGTCTCAGCATGTTCTCAGAAAACCACTGTCATATTTTTAATATTCTCAGTGAGGAAGGTATGTGAGAGATCATGCAATGAGCACGTGTACAGGGAAACAGCTTCCCAGGGGCAAGTTCAGCAGCTCGCCATGAGTTGTTCAGAACCAGCAGTCAGTGACAAGTCCCAGAGACAGGTTCCCAAATAGATTCTCTGCGAAACGCCACAGTCATTGAAAACAAAATATAACAAGAAAAAAGAAAATGTGATTGCAAACTCAAGTCATAAGGCAACTGTGTTGGAACAGTAAGATGAAAAGATATTAGAAAAAAACCCCATTCTGTCCTGCCATAAATCACATTGTCTAGTCCCATTATTCTCATGACAATAAAGGTTCATCCTAGACCTGACTGAAAAAGCAGTTTCCCTCAGAGACATGAGTAAAAGTTGCAATTGCCCATATCAGAGACATATGTTCCTCCAAATTCTAAAACATATAGTGTTTCACCATCTCCAACTTTTTTTGTCTGAACTTGTTTTCCCAATAAGTTATGGGGAAATTAAGCCTATGATGAACACCCCCCACGAAGTGTGCACATCCATTAGTCTGACAGCTGGCTCACAGAACAAAGAGCAAATGTATATTGACCTACTTTTTACCGGCAATATATTAATGAAGCCAAACAGCTGTGGCTGTTTATAACATTAGAATATGCAAATTAGTTCTTCTCATGCCTACAAATGTGCTTGATATTTTACATGGTGCCCAGAATAGGTGTTTTCAAAACTGCATACCTGGTGCTCAAAGCAAAAATCAGTAAAACAAACTGCATGCAGCCTTAGGTTTCCTGAGCCAGGGAAGCAGCACTGCTTTTTTCGCTTTCTAGATACATGCAAATAAGACTTTTCTTTTATGAGGTTGAGCTAAAGACATTGCACTTCTTCACAGATTTGTACATTTGGAGATGCAGTGTCTTGTGCACACAGAAATTCATTATGAGGAGGAATCACAGGAAACTGCTTCCAGGTGAGCTGTTGTTCCACAGTGCTCAAACTCTGCGTTTCTGAATTATGGCCAAGCATGACAGTTCTTCTAACTTACAACTCCTTGTCCTACCTTTTCATTCTTGAAATCACAGAGGCATTGAAAAGCCTATCATTTTATTAGGATTCATACTTTTTTGATGTTGTGAATCTGGTCCTAAGCACTGCATAACAGCTCATCAGTTAGAAGATCAGAAAGTCAGAAAGATCAGGTCCCCCTTACTCCTTTATCAATGTAATTCAAAGGCAGTACAGGAACATCCAGCTGACATTGGAGCTATGAATCCTGAGAGCCTGTTTGACATCAGGGGATGTCTTCTTCATGTTTCAGCACAATCAGGCTTGAAAACAAGGCCTACACTAAGAGTTTCTCCCTGGAAGCATAAATCTGTTTTTATGGAATCTGAGTGTCCAGAGTTCCAGAGGTTACAGTTTTATCATCAGATGGGTGTCCTATTCTAAAGTATAGAAAAATTTATAGAAATGGCACATTTAATCATCCTAACCACTGTTCAATACCTCAGTGTATTTCATGACTGTATTTATGTGTGACCATGAACCAACAAATTTCTATTTATCTATTTAGTTATTTTAATTATTTTACATGGAGTATTGTATTGGAAATTCTCCTACTTGCAGCACATCCAAACAAGTAAGGGATTTCTAGGCATGTGGTTTTATTCTATGATTCTATGATTTTTAAAAAGTAATCAAATGTCTCCTGAATAATCATATATGCCCAAGAATATTTGTCTCAATTAGGGTTTTTTTTTGTTTAAGCAGTTATTTGAATTGTTGCACTGTCAGACAGACTACAGTGTTCCTTATAACTCCTGGTATGATGCAACATTAGTACTTTTCAAAGAAGTCATTTTATTCTCACCCCCAAAAAATTATTCAAAATCAGAAAAAAAAATTAGTCCTTTGACACAGCATCTTTTTCTTCAAGAAACCACGTAGTATATCCCCCAAACTCTACACAGACTCAAGTTGACAGAATTTCACCATTTGTCCAAGTGGCACCTAGTTGTTTCCTCTGAGTCTTTCACAGGTTCTGAATCTGCAGTGCTTTGTTCATTCTGTAACATTCTTGCAAGCATACAGTGGATAAACAATTGTGTTTATATAATGTGGTAATATGTAAATTTTTAAATCCTTTTCAGCTGGCACAACTGTACAACATAAACACAATGAAAAGGAGAAGAAGCAGTCTCTAGGAAATACAGAAGTCTCCAATTAGTTTTTATAGCCTCAAGATCCCAAGGTTCTTCCAATTTGATCTGTACTAAAGTGGTTCTTAGAGTAACAAATTCAAATGAATGTACTTTAGCCTACTATCCTTAGAGCTCGACACAGTATTGGCTTTCACACCGTTAAGAAATCCCACATGCACTGATTGCTTTCCATTCTTTCTCCTCTTTAGTCCCGAAAGCAGCGCTTTTCCTTTCCTTCTTTCTTTTCCTCCCCAAAAGGGAGCTCAAGAACTCTCTGATGTGTAATTGCTCAATGTTCAGGACAACGGCATTTCTTTTAGACAGATAGTTCTTACAATGACCTCTGTTACTGTCATATAATGGGATCAGCATCCCAGGTAATACTTTGTGGAGAATGTGATAGGTGAAGATATGGAGAATATTTTTTTTCCTTACATAAAGGTACAGGTGCAGAACAACTCCCCACAGAGAGTTTCTAAAAAGAACCACAAAAAGCAGAATAATGTGCACTACTGAAATTGTTTGAAAATAAGGAAGCATATAGATCAACTGAAAGGCATATTGAAAATGGATGAAGAAATATTGTAGAGGAGGAACAAACACCTCTCTTCTTTCTCTTGCAAGTCAGTCTTTTAAATATCCAAGTGATTTTAGAAAAGAAGACAAGTCCATAGGTTTAATAGAATAACTCCACTCTGACTTAAATGATGCAGAAATGGACAACAATGAAAATAAAACAGATTTATGCTTGGCTACTTCAATGGATGACCTCTGAACAGTTCATGTATAGCATTCTCCTCTTCAGTATCTAGCAAACAATTTCAATGGAGAAGTGCTGTTGTAAGATTTTTTCTCCCACACACCAATTATTATTAAACAGAAACAATTCTGTGGGAGAAAGCATGGGAAAATAAGTCACAATGCACTTATATTTACTTTTAGATGTGGGTGTTTTGGCAATGCATGCATATAACAGCCTACAAAGTCTATTGCTCTGTGACTAAAAAACCCTGAAGTTTCTGAAAAGACGTGAGAAGAGTTTTTATCATCACCAGTATTTCAGACATTTATATGTATTAGTCCTTGAAACTCCTCTAGAACTTCAGTAATCAGCAGCTTCGTTTTACAGACATTGAATAAGTAAAAGTGTGACCTTGCCAACACAAAGGCCCTGTATGTGGCACAGCCTGGAAAGAGGTCCCAAGATCTACCTGTGGTTGCTGGACCTACGTTTTCTTTCCTACTAAACTTTGCCATCTCCTACCCAAAATATCCGCATTAGCTGTGGGCAGGGTATTACTTGCTCTTTTGGCCCTGAGGAGTTGGGACAATGCCTACAGGAGGAAATAAAATTCACCAGGGGCTATTCTCTTGAACTGAGGCCACTGCACAGCACAGCTGGTGTCTACACACCTGAAATATGCTTCCAAATACTCTGGTGGCCTCCAGTCTCCTTGCTGGGAGCACTGGGTGGCCCGTGCCTGTGGCCACGCTGATGATTAAACAGCGTGGGCCACCAGACACCCTGGCCTAACCCCTGCTGATGTTGGTGCTGCCTGTGACACACACCCAAGCAGACAAGCACAGAGGATCTTGGTGAACGCTCACCATCAATACTGTTAATGATGCACCGAGTTCTGACAGATAATTGATTCTACTTAGGACTGTAGGGTTACATTATTACTTCAGCAGATAAATTAAATTAGATTTGGTTGGCTCAACCTGGCATAAGTGACATTGCTATAAAAGACAAAACAATAAAAAGATAAAGAGGCAACAAAACAAACATAAGCAACTTTGAAGTGCTTATTAATAACTTAGCCATATAGATTTAAACTGAGGAAAACTACTTGTTGTCCTTGTGACAGAGATGAATTATTAATTCTGTATATATGCAGCTCAGCCACTACAAAGGAGGAAGATCACTTGCCGTACAGCAACTGAAAAGATAAATTCTTCCAGCAGCTCTTTTTCTTTCATTTAATACCACATTTCCACACATTCAACAGATTTTAAAAATTCTGCTAGGCTCTTAGCTTCATTGCTATCTTGGGACAGAAAGCTCCATAAATCTCACATGTTGGATGATTAGTTCTTTTCCTCAGTTTTAAAATGTACTGCCTTTCAATTTCTGTGATTATTTCCTTGTCCTTATGTGATAAGTAGTAAATAGGAGCCACCATTTATCTTGTCAGCATAGCCCATTATTGTGCACATGCCTTCTACTTCTCTTCCTTCTCAAAATATGATAACTGTTTAGTCCAATTTCTCTTCCCACAAAGCTATCACTGTGTCATTTACCATTCTGGCACCTTCCATGAAATCCACACTGCTTCTGCTGGCCTTTCTTGATTCAGTCTTTTTTCATCTTTAATTTACAATATTACATAGGAAGTGATTTATGTAAAAGCATTGTAAGGCCTAAGATAACACTTAGGTGACAGTCCTGTGTTAATCTCAAATCCGGCATTTTGCAAGAACAATCACACCATTCCTTCCTAATTACATTCACTTGTACATTCAACTTATTCAAGAGATTTAATATTAACAGATGTAATAAACGCATGGTACTGTATTAAATCATTCTCCAGCAGGAAGTTACTACCCCTGCAGCACCAGTCCTTCCCTAGTAAACTAAAAGCAAAATGAACAGTTTCATTTCCAGATAATTATTTTCTTCCCAGCCATGTTTGTTCTGTGGCCCTTCAATGGGATAACTGCACTTGCGTGGTTTTGCCAAAGCAGGAGAACAGCAGTTTTAGTTACGGCCATAAATGAACGCATTCTAAGACATCAGATCTAAACCAGCTCTGGCTGCTCTTTTGTGCCAGACAAGAGCTCATACTCAGCTCGTGCACTGGACCTTCCCACTGAAATGGACATGCCCACATTCTTGTATCTCTGCCTAGGCAGAAATGTAATAGTTTATTATTAATTTCTATTATTTTATTTAATGAAGTAATAGAAATTAGTTCTCCAGCCCTGGAGTTTTCATATTTCATTCCTATTCCAAAACTCACAGACCCATAGCCATTTACAAGGGCAGGTGTCTGTTTATGCAGTCCAGATGCTAGATTTATTTTTTTTCTCCTCAAATGAAGGCAGCTGGGTGCCAGCTAAATATAAGGTCCATTTGGCATCTTCATCCAATAAACCCTGTCAGGTCAGCTGGAGTTTATCCTCAGGTATGCTAGGAGAGCATATCTGAAAAGTGTGTGCAACACCACAGGGCACCGAGTTGCAGAGAATGCAGAGTAAAACACCTGAGAGCTAATTTAGCACATTAAATTAAGATGCTACTCATACCTGCAGGGCCTCTTACTTGACGAGCATATTCTTCATTTACCATTATACTTCTCCTTCAACTAATCTCACCCAACATTAGGATTAACTAATTTTTGCTTAAATCTGAGAGCTTCCCATTGCAAAGTGCCATTTCAGGTAAGAATAATGGAAGGGAATAATGCAGCAGTTGCAGGAAAGCATTCAAGATATTAATCAAGAGGAAGCATTTCAAAAGAAGTCAACTTTTTTATTTCTAAAGAAGCTTCTTACAATTTGTTGCTTAAGGAACACTAAAACCAAAGCTGAAATATTTTTTTAATTGATATGACGTCTGTTTTCAATACTTTCATTCCACAGATATTTTTAAGCTTGCATACGCAGATACACACGTGTGAGTGCAAACTCATATAAATATTTCATTTTTTATTTGTTGTGATAATAATAAACTTTTTAATGTTGAATTTGCAATTCAACACATTTTGAGTACTCGTTCAATTTTATGGAAGTTAAATATTGTCTTATACTTTCTCAGTGTTTATTATATGGAAATTTTTTATAGTATCTACTGATCCACTCATTTACATTGCTTAAGAGCTCATATGATCACAAAAGAAAGCTTTCAAAGGCTGTACACCACTCACAATGATTTTTGTGAATAATTGCAAACTCGTGTATCTCATCACATTTCGTTATATAAAAAAACTTGCTATTCAAAGCATGTTAATTAATTTAGATAACCTCTTCAACAAATAGTGGCAAATACACAAAGAGCTGCTGTTTATTATTAAGCTTTGACTTTGACACTGCAAAAACCTTATCAAAAGGATGCATATCCACACGGACAACTTGAAGGGTGGACAGCGGTTGCATCTCACCAAAGAAAAAGGATGTGAACAGAGACATATTTCTTGTTAGGTTTTAAAATTAAATCAGTAAATCAGTACTCAAAATCTTCTTATTAAATTAAATAAAATACCACCTAAGGAATCTGTACAATGAGTGTTTCTCTCTATACACTCATGTCTACTTTTTTATTTTAAACAGCTATGACTTCATTTATACTCTGCAATAAAATCTAAAGCACATTTTCTCTCTAGTGTGGCTTTTTCCATTTCAAATATTATCACTCATCATCAGCTTCAAACAACAAATCAAAACACAGTCATACTGGAATCTGTGTCATTGACTGCCATGTACATAAAACTTTTGTTGTTGTAGGTTTCCACAGGAGATTCCTTGATGGTATTGAGCAAGTTGTACTTGTGTTATTTGTGTACTGGATAAGACGGTGTCAGCCAGTCTGAGAGGAGGAATGGAAACCACTTGTCACTTGCAGAGCTATGGGCCACTCCCCAAATCTGCACAAATTCCTCCAGTTAGACTGGTTCTTAGCGTCTAATGGCAAACACTTATTCTGCAAGAAATATATCCCATGCCAGAAACGGAATACACATTAGTCAACATGACTGCATTGCTGAGATTTAGCTCCTGTCCTCCAAAGGTGCAAAGATTTCCTTGGACTCCTACAGAAATGCTCATTAGTACTGCTGCTAGCAGAGCTACCGATCTACATGCCCTTCCTACATCCATTAGCAGAGCTTAAATTGTCTTACAGCAGTTTTAGATCTCTACAGTCAGGTTTTTCTCTTTATTTCTTTTTCCCTTCCCTTGTATATATTCTCCTTCTTTTTCACCCTGGGCACTACAAAGAATTTGATGTTTACCTAACTCTTTCCACCACAAGCAGTCCTTTGAAATCCATTCTATAATTATGCCAGTTGCATCTTTTTTAAGTTCATAGGCTTCAGTTAAATGTTTGAAGGCAAACACGGTATGTTAGTGTGCATTCCAGAGCACATCACAAAGAGGCTGTGATTTCCCTGAGGCCACTACATACTAAAGCTATATAATCATAGGCTCTGACTAGAAAATAAGGTTTTAGACAAAATGTAAGCAGTAATTATCGCAGGTAAGCTCATGACCATGCACTTCAAGGCATCTAGGAATGTAAACAACAAAAAGTAGCTGAAAGAACAGAAGAGGAATGACAGACAAGGAAAAGCCTTGAGTGTAGGCTGAGCACAAAACACAATTCTCACACATGCTTCCACTAACGCAGAAATAACCAGAAGAATTTGGGAAAACTATTTCCCACCCTTTAAAAGAGAAGAAACAAAGATTCACCTTAATTAATATGGGACATGGCATCTTCAAAACTAGCTTTTGGAAAGTTAAAATGAGAAACTGCTAGAAAAATCCCGCTGGGGTTTCAGGCGTGAAATTTGTTTCCTGCATTCTGGTTTCTTGGTACCATGTTGGCCTCTGGAACAGGCCTTTCTCCTTGTCAGTAGGTGAGAAGGCAGGGAAATGGGGCATCTTGGCTATCCCACACAGCTACCAGCCAGAGCGAGGCTCTTGGAAAGCCAGGAGTACGGACGCCCTTGTGACTGCCACATCCCGGGCCACAAAACACATTCAGTGAAGCTCAGAGCCCAAAAAGGAACAAAAAATCGAAAAGGATTTCACATCTTGTGCCCAACAACTGTGGTGTTCATGCAGCTCATGTTATAGCTACTCCTGGCTAATTGGAAACAACCGTGGCTACCTTTAAAAATAGATCAGATGGCTGCTTTCCATGTATCACATGCTTTTGAGTTTGCAGGAAAGATTGTCCCTTTTAAAGGCTCTTTCAAAAGAGAACGCCTCTTAAAGAGATATTTAAAACTACATCCATAAATCCTATAAAGAGACCTGCTGAAAGGATATTGCGATTTGGCTGATTTCCTTTTTGTTGTAATAGGCATTTTCTGCATTAGTTTTACACATTATGTAGACAGTTTCTCATCATCATCCTTCAGAGACATTTAGCCTGTTTCTTGTGATGCATTTGAAAGATGTTCAATTCCTAAGAGCAGGATGATTAAATCATGCAAAAGGATGCAAAACATGGTATTCCGAGATCTTTCACAGATCTAAATTGAAGCTTTTTCTACAAGTTTGACTCCCTAATACCTGAGCCCCATGCTGCTAAACAACATTTCCTTCCACTGTCTGGCTCCATTGTATTACCTTCTCCTTCTCTGCTAATTAGACAAAAATCTATTAGAACAAACCTATCTTGTTACATAGTCTATCATGCTTAAAGGAAGAAGACAATCTGTTTAATATACATTTTTTTCTTTCCATTTTAGACATTTTTTCAGATTATCTAAACATTTATCTTCCTACAATTTAAGACTGTGTGTGAAAAGAAGTGTTCCTGAAAGCTTCCATTTAATTTCTAAACGCAAATTGAAATCTAGGGTAATCAAGACCCTAATTCCCAGTGCAATATTCAAATTTATTCCTATTAGGTTGCACTGGGCATCTTGACTGTCTGTTTTTTACCTTCTAATAAAGCTCACAGAAGGATGGAGAAATCATGTATTATTCTACACCTGCAGTGGAAATCAAAGCCAGCAGATTCTTCCCCACTTTTTTTTCAATATACATAACAACAAACTGATTTAAAAGCCCATCTCCACAGTGCTTAGTGCTCACCTAATTAAACAGGGCTACATTTTTTTTGCTTTTTTGATCTGTTTATCTTGTCTCTGAACTGATAAAATATTTCCAGTGCTATCCCCGTTGTGCCTGAACATTTTGATGATCACAGAGCTCATTTCCTGCCAGAAAGCATATAAACTCTTTTCCTTTGCTGGTCTGTTTGCCCTATATACGATACGGCCGGCTGGGCATAGCTCTGGTAATCAGATGGCTTTGCCTTAACTGAAGAAATAGCTAACAGCCCTCTGAGCAGCTGCTGCAGTACGTGTAGCACCTGTCCCCAGATCCCACAGGTCCAGGAAACATTAGCAAGTACACAGGTATATCTTCTATAAACATCCCAATTTTGCATTCAATGAATGTGTGCCTGTGTGTTTAATGTCCATCCCTCAGCGAGCCTTTCCAGGGCCTGCTTCCAAATTCCATCCCTACTCAGGCACCACTTGAAACCTGGGCTATTTCCCTGCACCGCTGCACACAGGTATCAGGAGTGCTTGCACGCTGCTGCATTGCATGACACCCAGGAGACTCGGTGTGGATGATGGCAGAGCTAAAATCAGCACTTCTGCTTTTCCCACAGGGTCAAGATGATTTGAGTTACAATAGCTTTTGAGCGGGTATTTTATCTGTCGTCTTTTTTCATTTTTAAAATTTATTTATATTTTAAATCAGGATCCTGATTAGTTTTCATCATTTTTTTTTAATCTGCTTCCAATATCTAGAAATCAGAGCGATCCCTAGGTAGGTCAGAGTGACAGCGAATGGGGCACATGAAGGACACAGCAAAGTGTCCTCCTCATGAACATTACTAGAATCTATTAGGGGATATGTAAATTTTCATGGGACAGGAATTATTTGATGGTGGTGAAAAGCTGGAAGGAATCCAGGCAAAATATATATGGATTTTCAGGCTCTGATCTTTACTATACACATTAAACAGTAGAGTGTAATTACATGCCACTGTACACATCAAGCCTAAGGAATTTCAGTGGCATAGAAATAATTAATACAACTTTCCTATTGTTGAAGAATTTTTCAGTATTTTACACATCCTATCAAAAACCAAGTCTCTTTAACTCCATTTGAAATAAAAAAAACAACGATATGCAACTTGAAGATGTGAAACTGGGGCATGTGAGTCACACTCTCCTCTTGTTCTAGGTCATAAAATAACTTGACTCTTGTTTTCCTCTCAGTCTTGCACTTTGAACAAGACAGATATAAATCATCTGGTTAAAAGTAAAAGCTACGTATTACAGGGAATGGGTTTGGTTTATTTTCTGATTTTTATAGGTTGATGAGAAGAGAACTTTGCCAATACAAGTCAAGGAAACCAAAAAGCACAAATATTACTTAGTCTCCCCACCAACGCTATGAAAATCTTGTGAGGTACTAATAGCTGCTGGTTAATTGACTATAATTTATTGTTGAATCAAATCTGCAATAGTCCTGCTGTCCAGAACATCTTGCCAACTAGTGTAGGTAAAACCATACAACTCCCAGCAGCAGGTGTTTAATAAAAGATCAGATGATCTCTGTTCTGCCAGGTTCTGGGATGTCAGGCTCTTCAACCTCTGGCCTCAAAGGCATTGCTGAAACAATTTTAATTACTGATAATTTACCGGAGCTCAGCTGAAAGAATGCCACTTGGACTGTTGGTTCAATTAAAATAAAAGACAACCTCACTAACAAAACCAATGTGATGGAGAATTTCTCTTGAAGAGAAACCCCCTCGTCTAAACCATACAATTCCAGATCTTCACCCAAGGAAATTCTAAACGCACTTGCCTGCAGGGATAACTGACCTGCACATCCCAGGAAGCAAAGATTTTAGGTCACCTTTCTTTGTTGAAGATTACCATATCCAGATTTTGTCATCAATCCTGAAAATGTTACATTTATTAGCTTTTCATTCTTTGTGGAATAACCTCTGATATTTACTGAGCTATTCCAGAAACTCAGAATAGAGTTGGGTGGGGTATTTGTGTAGGTATTTGCAAAATCTGGGACAATCTAATTTTTAATGATTTTAGCCAAATTGAATATATAATTGTCACCATAAATAGAAAAAAAAAACAAATAAAATTCCACATTTCAGTTTTTGACTGATTCAATATTTATAGAAAGGTATTCTGCATATCTTTGCAAAGTGACTTTACACTGTTAATGTAAATCAGCCAAGGAACTTAATGTCTCCTTAAATCCCTGAGNCAAGGAACTTAATGTCTCCTTAAATCCCTGGGTCAGAGTATTTTGGGGGATGGGAGAGCAAGGAGATGGAGAGGAATAAAAGGCTGATTATTTTTTTTAAGTCTTACAATTTAAGTCACCCAAAACTGGGAGAAATTGATCCCATTCCTCCTTGAAGAAATATCTAATTATTTTTTAAAACACAACAACTCCAGCAGGACAGTTTCTTAGAAATTCCTAAGTGCATACTCTGTAGAAGACTCATTAGTCTCCTAAGTCTCCTAAGATAAGTCTCTGAAGAAACATTGGGACAGACTTGAGTTTATTTCTAGAGCAGGAAAAGGGGGATTTTAAACCTGTTTTCTATATCCCACTTGAAAATTCAAATCACTGAGCAAAGGACATGAAGGGAACACAATCTCCTTCTGTTCTATTTTGTGAAGGACATCTGGGCTCAAAAGTGTGGTTCAGCTGAACTAAAAATAACAGTAATCCGTCATAGAGCACTGTTTGGGAGTCTTTGCTGCTTAGTGGGTATGCTGGACCTGATTTTGATTTTTTTGTTAAGTCCACGCAAGGCTTAGGATTCCAGGTAAAACATTTCTCTTGAAGTATT
Organism: Pomatostomus ruficeps; assembly: GCA_013400735.1. NCBI lineage: Eukaryota > Metazoa > Chordata > Aves > Passeriformes > Timaliidae > Pomatostomus > Pomatostomus ruficeps. Next base: position 743 of record VYZT01007710.1, on the reverse strand, counting down.
CCAGCTGAACATGCACGTGGGAAATACTGAGCTCCTGTATCCCTGTTTCTTCTCCTGAAGAGGGAAGCATGATAGGGATGGCAGAGTGGGGGGAAACAAAGAGACATATTCTTGTTGACACATTAATGTTATATAATGGAAAAAAAATAATTAGTCTGAACAAAATATTATTTAGAGTTGTTTTGTGATTGATACTAACTTCTACGACATTTGACACCTAGGATTTTCAAAAGGCAAAGAAAGGTAAATATTAGCACGGACTAATTTTAGCATGTTGTGGTCCCTGGCTACACTCATTTAATGCGTGGGATAAAAATGGATAGGAGATATTGGGATGCCAAATATTCTCCCACGTGCAATTAAATCATCTCTTTGTGAAAGCCATTACAGTAAAGAACATCGATAATTTATATAAGGATGGATTTAATTAGATTTCAGCATCTTTTAATAAAGTCTAGCAACTAGGAGGGTGAGTTAAAAGCTGGTTCAGTGTAACCACAAGCTAATTCCCTGTGAAGCACAGAATTTTAGGAGCTCTCTACAATTACTACACAAACTTAATTAAGCTCCTACCAGAAGTGGTCTCTCTAGCTTGATACTCCATTTTCAAAATATGTCACGCTGTATTATTTAAAGAATTATAGGGAATAAGAATAAATTAATGATAAAGAAGCATTTAGACAAGGCTGCATTTTGACAATGTTAAAGCTCCAGAAAATGCATTAAATAAATAAATAAATAAA